>CAKNWT010083584.1:0-10291 GCA_932066315.1 Andricus coriarius | reverse complement strand
ATGAAATTCTCTTGAATTTTTGAAATTAACTCAATTCTTTGGATTTAAAAAAAATGGTTGTTTAATTTATTTTGAAGTATTTAAAAGTCTTTAAAAGTCGTCTTGAATTCTTACGCATTTGATCAGATCCAGGCCACCCAGGAACAGTAATAAAAAATTAGATATTAAAAAAAACTTTGCTCAATTTACAATTGTTTTGAAACTTTGTGCTCAGAAACTTCGATTTTAGTTAAAGTGCACAATTTTGTTGGAAAATTTGAATATACCGAATTTTAAGTTTCTTCAGCTTGAATCAATGAAACATGATATTGATATTATGTATTTTTCTATTTTGGGAAACAAGTTTTTTCGTGATAATAGAATTTTTGATGTTTTTTTTTTATGATTTTTGAACGCACGAGAAATTTTGTTGAATACGTACGAACAATTTTTTGGAACACCACAAACAGTTTCTTTTGCATGAAAGCAAAATAATAATGGGTTTCTTTTATTCAAGCTGAAGAAATTTTATGTTTAGCATACTCATTTTTTTCCAAATGAGTGTTCATTTAACAATTTAACTGAATACAAAAAACATGTTTTTTGGAATTCTTCAAAATATTCTAAATTGAATCATTTTTTTTTTAATTTCAAATTTTCTATTATTGTTCACTATTTTTTCCTATTTTTTCCTTGTGCTCAAGCGATTCAATTCATTTTAGCATTTCGACCCTACCCTAGTTGATATCATTAAAAATCCCATATAATTTAAACATAAAGTAATTATTCCAAAATATATAAACTTACTGCTTTGTGACTCACAGTGGCATCAAAAATTCCATCCAGGAAACGGTTGACTAAAGTAGTTTTTCCCACTGCTTCATATCCTACTAAAGCAACATTTAAATCCACTTTCACCATTTTTATTCAAAAATTAAACAAATTCAAATCTTGAATCTTGTTATTTCGCTATACTTGGTTGCAATTATACAATCGAAAATAGATAATTATTGCAGGGTACCAGAAGTAACATTGAATATTGAAAAGTAATTAAAAATTTTAATCGAAGGTTGGTTAAAAGAATTGGATTACATTATTGTGAAGAGCGGTTAACAAATAATTATGAATGAAGGCTATTCACAATCCATGGGCGAAGCGAATGAATACTGTAGACTTCTTTAGGAGCATTATTTCTGTTCTGCTAGTGGAGAATTAAGAATGGAGGGGACAATTCAAGTGAATCCCCATCAGCTTGGGTTTACTATATACCATAAAAATATCCCTACATTTTCGTACTATCCTCGGTAAAAAATCTGGCAAGTAAAATTGAGTGAATGTTAAAACTTACGTTCCTTTAAATCATTTAGATCAAACATCAAACACCAAGATTCTTTGTCAAGATAGTATTTTCCAAGAAATTGTGAAAATAATTTTCAAATCTAAAAATCATCACACACATAAACAATAAACATATACTACAAATTCCTTAAAAAAATCATTGATAAGCAAATTGTAATCAAATTCAAATGTCTAATCTAGGAAAAAGGGAATTTAGTTTAAAGATAAAAATTAAATTTTTTCATGATATTTTATTGAATAAAATATACTAATATAAAATACTTTCTTCTTCCGTATGTAGATCCATTAAAATTTTAAAAATGGTTTATACATATAATTAAACAATTTAAAAGTACCTTGAGGAATATATATATATATATATATATATATATATCAGATTGTTTTGTCTCAGCGTTATTTCCTTATCGTAATAGCTATGTATCAAGTTCCACTTGATTCAGTCGATTCCTGGTACACTTAGATTTTATAATAACATCACTTTGCTTTTCTTATCCTAGTTGAAAGTGGCCACTCGGACTTAAGATTGAAAAATAAATCTAATTACAGTTTTTTTTTCACTCAGAAACTCTCTGCTTAAATTTCCGCATAGTATAAAATCTAGAAACTAGCAATAAAAATAATCCTTAAGACTTCTGCCTCTACTTTTCCTGTTAAAACGAGTGGCCACGCCATGATTAGCAGCATGGCTTATTAGAATTTTTCGACTCTGTTAGAGTAATAAAGTTGTCTTCTAGACTTTGAGCATTTTCTGGATTCATGATGTAGTCTTTGGCAATTTCCTCAAATAATTCGGCTGCAAACAGGAAAAATGTTAATAATAGAAGATCATTCTTGTAAGGGAAGTTAAATCAAATTTACGATTGTAATTAATAATAAATTGTCTTACCAACGTTTGTTCCAGTCTTGCTCGATGTGACGAAAAATTTGGATTGAATTCCTTGCGCATACCTTTCAACAATTTCTAAATCTGGCTCGGCTGACCATCCGAGCTCTAATATATCTTTCTTTGTGGCACATAGGTACACTTTACAACTTTCCTCGACTTCCCTCACTTCCCTCACCCAAAATTTTGCTCTCTTAAATGTCTCTGGGTTAGAAACGTCATAACAAATTATTGCAGCTTTGGCACCTCGATAATATACTTTAACCATTGATTCGAACCTAGAAACGAAAAATTATGATGCATGGATTATGATTCAGTTTTTAAATTTAAGTTTATATTTTCCTGGAATAAATTCCAGAAATTATTTTTAAAAAAGGCTGCCAACTACTTACTGAATTTAAAAAATTGACAGAATTAGATTATTATAAATTGTTCAATTTGAAATTTTTCGAACTGGAAGTTATTAAAATTGCGAAACAGTTACACTTAAAATTAAACTGAAAGAAATAATACAAATGGAATAATATACTTTTGTTATACTTCAAAAATAAAAAATGGTGTCAATAGTGGCATAAATTTGGAAAAATAGTATCATGAAGTTTTTTAAATAATAAACTTATATGAATCATGCAAGCGTTAGATTGAATATAATTTCAATTTAAAAAACTTAATTAATTTACGAAACAGTCTAATTAAAATAGTTATGAATTTGTTTATTTGTTACAAATCGAATTTTCAATTGCGCGACTTTGAAAGTTGTCAATTGTAAATCTTTAAAATCTAACGATTCTAAGAATTACTATTATAATTCACAAAAAACTTAAAAACGAAAATTTCCACCCTTTCAACTCAACAAAAATGTTTCAAATAAAAAAGCTATCTTCTCCAATTAAGAAAAACGATAAAAGTACAGAATTTCCCTTCAATTAAATAAAATTATGAATAAAATATTAAAAATAAACAAATTTATTGAACTATATATTTTAATTTTAATCGGAAACATACTAAATGGACAAATATAAACTTTTTTTAAATGAAACACTTTTCAAATTAAAATTGTGAAATTAAGATGTTTTTTGAAAAAAGATAACGTCAAACTGCGATTTATACTTTTCAAAGATCGAAAATTTCAGTTACAAATAAAAAATGTACAACAACGAACAATTTAAATCCTAATATTTAAAGTTTAAAATTTAGCACTCGAAAATATTGACGACTTATAATTTATTACACAAATCATTCCACTATTGGGGCTTCCAATTTGAAATAGTTCAATTTTGAACTATTACAGTTTCAAACCATACAAGTTGAAACGCTTTAATTTTAAAATCGTTTCACTTTGAACAAATTACTAAAAATTCCCTGTTCTGAATAAATAGTCGAATATTATTCAAGCTTAGGCGATTAAGTTTTTGAAGTCTTCAATTAGAAATTGTTTATTTTGAAACGTTTTCAATTTGCTAGTGTCGTCTATTTATTAATCTAGGAATTTGACACTATTTAAGAATTGAAATATTACTAATTAGAGAAAAAAACTATATAAATTGAATATTCTTGCAATAAACAGAGCAATTATTTTTAGTTTTTTTAAATCTTAAATGTCGTCAGTTCCAATTATAAACTGTTGATGCCCATGCTCAATTTATTAATTATTTTCTTATTTCTAAAATTGTGAAAACAAATTTGAAAATTTTACCTTTCGCAGCCTGCAGTGTCCCACAGCCCCATGGTTAATATTCGGTCTCCGATCTCAAGTTGCTTGGCTGCAAATGCAACCCCAATTGTCTAAAAGAAATGCCATTGTTATTTATATTTCCTCAACCAAAGTGTTAAAAAATTCCATATATCGAGTTATTGGACATAAAATACCAGTCATTCCTAGTGTAAAATTTGGCGAGTGTAAAATCACACGCAGATGGCCTCCTGTTTTCTATGCCTCTTGCAAAATTACGAGCATTGTGATTTAATCATTTTACGTTTCGTATTCTTTTACATTGTAGCGTGAGTTTATACTAAGGATGACTAGTATTTTATGTCCATAATCACAGGGAGCAAAGTGAAAAAGGAGCTCAGAAAAAGGGAAACAGGGTAATTTTTCATGAAAAATGGGTATATAGGGAAATATTCAATCATAATTTTATAATAATTTTAAACGGTTTTTTAATGAATTCTATCCTTTAAGGAGTTTTTTTTTATTTGGATATACTTAGGTCGATGGAAATCCATTCACGGCGATATAAAAAGTTCGACCGAAAGATTAAACATGAAAATGGATATACTTAGGTTGGAAATCCATTCTTTCCAAGGTTGGAAATTCCGGCCTTAATATAATTAATACTTTGAATGTAAATTTGATTTTTCAATGCTCTTAAAGTCAAATTAAAAATAGTTCAAGTTTGAGCGACTAAAATATTTGAGAGTTCAAAAACATTTAATTTGTATTGATTCAGCGGAAAAATATTTTAGCTTCAATGTTTAATTTAAATTATAAATAGTTTAGTTTGAAATCGTTCAAATGAACATTTGTCATTTTTATTGGTAAGATTTAAAAATAAAATCTGAGACTGCTTAACACTTCTATAAAGATTCAAAATTCAAGTGGATCAATTTTGAACGTTTGACTTTAAATGTTTCAGGTTAGAACATTTAACTTTGCTGTTGATCAACTTGGAATATTGCATTTTTTAATTATTTAACTTGGTACATTTCAATTAAAAATTGTTAACTTTCTAATACTCCTTTTTAAAATAACTGTGTAAGTATTCTTTAACTGTCCCAATGTTATATTGGATAACAATTTCTGTTTCCGGTTTTCACATTTTCAACATGTTTTAAAATTTTTCAGCTTCAACTTTTTTTAAAAAGTGTTTATTTTTAATTGTAATAAGACTGTGACCCCTAAGTAAAAGGGTGGTCCAAAAATGCATTGGAAAACAAATAAAAGAGATTTTTTAAATAATGATATTTAGAGGTTCTTCTCATAAGAAAGAAAGACGAGTTGAAACTCAACATTTTCTCTTCGCAGTTAGCTATAGAATACAAATAAATAATTACTTTTTAAATGCCACCTCCATAAGTCTGTTTTGCAGGGCCCCAAAAACCCCATAAGTGAAACATGGGTTTTGCGCGTTTTTCACGCTAACTATGAATTTTTTGCGGTTTTTCAAATAAAAATTGTTTCTAATACATAAACTACTAGTTTCTACTGATAATTAGATGTTTACATAAATTGTTTAAACAATTTATTATTGTTTTTCGCATTTTTCTCTTAGAATAGTTCTAAAGTCGCGGTTTTTTCCGAATTTTTAAACATGTATTTTCAAATTTTCAGTTATAACGAATCAATAATCAATTAAATTCAGGAGAAATAATTGTTTAAATCATTTACTATTACTTATAATAATACCCTCTTAAAATAATGCTGGAAAGTTGCAGTTTTTTCTAAAAATTTCACTTTTTGTACACTTTTCAATAAGAGTGTGATAATAATTAATTAAAGTTAACTAAAATAATTGTTCAAGCAATTTATTATTATTTTTAATAATATCCTTCTTGAATAATACTAGAAATTTGCGGTTTTTTTCTGAACTTTGAAACTTTTTGTCCACTTTTCACTTACAGTGATGTTATAATTAATGCAATTTAATAAACATAATCTTAAAACAAATCATTATTGTGTATAACTATCTTCTCCTGTATTAATGCTAGATAGTTTGCGATTAAAATTTTGTTTAACTTGTTGCCCACTTTTCACTTAGTGAAGTAATAATTAATGCAGTTTAACAAACATATTTGTTTGAAAAATTGATGATTGTTTATAACTATCTTCTCTTAGATACTTGCTAAAAAGGTGAGGGGTTTTCAGAAGTTTATAAATTTCTTTGGCTTTCTAGTTAAGAACAAATTATGAATAAATACTAGAGATAATCAGTTTTTAAACAATGTCTTTCTTTTTTGTGAATATATTTTTCTGAAATGAAACAGATATTTAAAATATTCTTTAAATTTTCTATATGGATCATATTAAATATAAATTTTCCTTGAACTAGTAATTGATAGCCTGTTTGTTTGAATTAATATTAATATCTATTATTTGTTCCTAGCATTGCTCTAAGAGAAGAGAGTTATACACAATAATAATTTGCTTAAACAATTATGTTTGATAAATTGCATTTGATTTAACATCGCTCTAAGTGAAAATTTGACAAAAAGTGGAAAATTTCAGAATAAACGGCAAACATCTAACATTAATATAGGAGACAATAGATATAAACAATAATAATTTGTTTGAACAATTAGGTTTCTCAAATGGTATTAATTATTATCTCGCTTTAAGTGAAAAGTGGCCAAAAGTTGAATATTTCAGAAAAAACCGCAACTTTCTAGAATTATTCGAGGAGAATATTATTAAAAATAATAATAAATTCTTTAAGCAATTATTTTTGTTAACTTTAATTAATTATCACTCTCTCTAATTAAAAAGTGGACACAAAATGAAATTTGTTAAAAAATTATACTTTCTAGCATTATTCGAAGAGGATATTGTTATAAATAACAATAAATGGTTTAAAAGATTATTTCTTTTAAATTTACTTGATTTTTGCCTCGATCTAACTGAAAAGTTAAAAATTTCGGAAAACACCGCTGTTTTCTAATGCGTCAAAAACTCGCAAAACCCAATTTTTCACTTATGGGATTTTTTTGGGGCCCTATAAAACAATTTACAGGTGTGCTATTTAAAAATTAATTTTTTTTATTCGTATTCTATGGCCAGTTGCAAAGAGAAATGTTGAATTTTAACTCGATTCACACAATATTGACGATTCTGAATAAAATTTACAAAAACGTCTGTATTTTCTTATGAGAAATACGTGTTAAACTTCATGATGCTTGCGAAATCTCTAAAGATAATTTTTTATTAAAAAAAAGAAACGCATTTATTTTTTTGTTGATTCGAACAAATTTAGGGGCGATATACATAAAAATTCGAGAACAAAATTTGGACCACCCTACTGCGTAATCATTCAGTGGAATTTTACATTTTTCTTACAAGATTTCAGAATTTCTGGGAAACTTCTTTGCAAATCCACAGAAATTCATAAGAAATCTGTAAAGTTCTAGTGTTTTTGATAGAGGAAAAAGTTTTCAATGCTGAACGGATATTTACTTAAATTTTTTGACGGTATAGCTAAATAAACAATGACTGTACTGATCTACTTTTTATAGCATCGGAGGGTAAAGTTCAGAAATTGTAGAAAAGTAATTGAGGCAAACTTACATTTTGGTAGGGTAAAGCTTCATCGAATGTGTCATTCACAAATCGCTTTAATAAACTGGTCTTTCCAACGGCTCTGTGTCCTAGGAGAACAACTTTAAAGTCTACGCTAGCCATGCTTCTAAAGGTCAGTGTCAAATATAAAAGAGACACTTTTACGACCTTTGTCTTCGTCTTTTTGGTCTTTTTCTAACCTCAAACATGCGTTCCAAGGGTTTGAATAAACGCACTGAGCACTAAGAAAATTACAATTCAGGTGAATCGCTAGAAAATAAAAAATTTCGGAAAGTTAAATCATTCCAAAGGACTTCAGGAAGTGACGAATGAACACTGATAATCTGTCCTTTTTTTTATCCATTTATACACTGTTGCCCTCCACCCACAATCCTTTCTACAAAAACATTGGTCACGTGACGATACCAAGTGGTCCACGCGAGACGTCTAGCAGACGAAATGGATTTGAATCTTGGCGCGAGCGATACCTTAGAAATTGTGAAAGATTTGGATCTATGAATAATTTCAAACAGTTTACATAATTCTTTTTTTCTAACGTGAACGTTTGTGCTCTTAAGCTTGCTTTCAAAAAACAACTTGTCACTTGTTGCTACAGTACTACAGTGCCCGCGGGCTTTTGAAATTAACAAGGAATTTTAAATAGCAAAAGCTCGTTTTTCGGAAAAATTGAAAGAAAGAAGTACTGGTTATTAACTTTCTGTAAAGTGAAGTTTAGTCACCTCCACGAAGTAGTATAAGGAGATCCAACTCTATGGGCCATTTCGGAAAATTGTACCCCCACTTTTCCGTGCCCACATCCTATAGCACTTCGGATTACGTGTTCTAGCGCCTCTTACGGAAACCGTTATAACATAGGTTTTAGAGTTGGGTTTCAACAGTTTCAAATTTTGTCCTGAGAGGCGCTACAATACGTAATCTGGTATGCTGTGGATATGCTATAGGAAGTGGGCACGGAAAAATGGGGGGTATCCTTATATTAGAGTTGGATCTCCTTATACTACTTCGTGGTCACCTCTTAAGGAATGTTTAAGAAATAATTTCCACCTAATAAACTTTAGTTTTGACACCCCCAACCCGTTTATATTCTGCCCGGAAAATTCCCAACAAATACAAAATAGCAGTTTTATATAAAATTCATGCTAGACTGTTTTTTTTTCAAAATTAATTATTTCTATTCGATAAGTCACAAGTTTTCAAGTTTTTTCAAATTTATCTTAATTATTTAAACAATTTTTTTGCGTCCGTAAATCGTGAAAAGTTATTATTTTTTGGAACAAATGATACAGTTGATGAATTTCAAGAATAATAATTCTTGTTTAACATATTTGTTAATAATTTAAATAATTTTAATTGGTTTAAACCATTTTTTTCCTGCAAATCGTAAAAAGTTTTTATTTTCTGGAATTTATTACACAATCAACGAATGTTAAAAGTTATATTTTTTTGTATAAAATATTTGGTACTTATTTAAATAATTTTAATTTGTTAAAACAATTTTTTCATCCTGTATATCGTGAAAAGTAATTATTTTCTGCAATTACTCAAACAATTAATATTACTTGCTCCTTTTCATAGGAAAAATGGAGAAAATTCTAGTTTTTGCGAATCTCTAATACTATGTCGCTTATTAATTAGTATTTTATTTTATTAATAAAATAGATCTAAAAATAACTATTAACAATGTAACTGAACAAAATTGTTTAAAAAATTGAGTACTGTTTAAAAAATGAGGGTATACGTTCTGAAATAAGAAAATACTAAATAATAAATTACATAGTATAAAAGATACAAAGAAACTAAAATTTTGCCACCTTTCCTGTGAAAAGGCGCAAGTAAATGATGACTAATTGTTTAAATAATTGCAAACTGTCTTCCACAATAAATATCAGTCTTGACATTTATTAAACTTTCATGAATTACAGGAAATAAATTTTTATTTCAACAAATGAAAATTGTTTAACTATTTTTAAACAGTCTTTCACACAAAATATCACTCTTAGCATTTATTAAATGCGTTATCGATTCCAGAAAGTAGTAACTTTCAAAGATTTACAGAAGAAAAAAATTGTTTAAAAATATGTAAATTGTTTGAATAATTGACAAATATCGTTAATTGTGTAATTAATTCCAGAAAATAATAAGTTTTTAAGAATTACAGCCGAAAAATTGTTCAAACAAATAAACATTGTTTAAATAATTACGAAATATGTTAAAGAAATATTATTCTTGAAATTCATCAACTGTATGATTTATGTATGATTTACAGGCAAAAAATATTCTTAAATTGAACTATTTTTTTTTAAATAGGTGAAAAAACGTTTTATCAGGTAAATAAACATGTAAATCAACCAACAAAATCGGAATTTTTCAGGAGAGCGAAAAACATTCTGTAAAATTGAAAATACCATTTAAGGATAAAGCAAAAGTCCACTATTGACCTGAAGTGTTTCTAAATTGAGGCCAAAAAAAGTGTGATTAGAAAACCTTATCCAGTTTCGAGATATAGAATGTGGAAGTTGACAATCTCAATTTGAAAGTGATAGAATCCTGAAATTGCAACATGCGTAGCTGCGAATCGCGATAAAAAGTACAATTTTCAGTTAAAGCAAAAAAAAAAAATTCTGAGATATTGAGTTGATAAATTTGAAAAAAATGAGTTGGATCAGAAAAAGTGAACCGATTCCGAGTATACATTTAAGAATTTGGATGTTAAAATATCGTGGATTTTGCAAATCGTTTGGATAATAATTAAAAATCTAATTTCCAATTTGAAAAAAAAA
>CAKNWT010083374.1:0-14167 GCA_932066315.1 Andricus coriarius | reverse complement strand
GTTAAAAGTCCAAAATTGTTCACGGGGGATGCCGGGGGTTCTAGCCAAAATCCACGTGGACGCATGGTCTCCTGCATCTGCGGATTTCTTTTGAGGAAAAAACATAATAAACTAGAAAATTTTGACTACTTTTTGTTTGGACTTCATTTCTTGTATCATTAAGCTTATGTTTTCAAGAAAAACCGAATTTGCAGCCAATTCACCGCTCCTTCTGGCTTCCTTGCGTTTGAATATCACGAATATCCAAATTTTCATAAAATATTAAATAAGTCCACGTGGACAGAGGAGTCAGGGGAGTAGGTCGTAAAAAGTCCACGTTTTTCCACAAGGGGCAAGGGGGGTCCCAAATTGATAAAAAATGGTCCACGTGGTATATGGATGGCCTCTGAAAGCGCTCTTTCATTTCAGACCGATTGAAGAATAATCTAGGGTTCGAAAAGAATTATTGTATTTCCTTATACGAGGGCGTCTGCATGGAAAGGGCCCTAATGGTCGGTTTTAGTTTAAGAGATATTCGTGATTTTCCAATTTGAGGTCAAAATTATTATTTTTGGGTTTTAGTAGGGGATGACACATACTGGAATCTAGAGTGAATTAAATGGGACTATACTTACTTTCAGATAGTGACGGCAGCCCACTCAAGTACTGGAATCTTCGCCTCGGCTAACCAATTCTTGGTTGACTTGCTGGCGTGTCTTGACGCGTTGTCTTGTTGAAATGTCAACCAAGCAGAGCGGAATCGGCGAATGTAGGGCTTAAGAAGTTCTTCAAGCATTCCCTGATAATCTTTGCTGACCATTTTATGGGTAACAAAAGCCAAGCTGACTTTCCCGAAACTGCTGTTGTTGCCCATACCATGACAGAACCGCCACCAAAGTTTCGGGTGGAAAAAGTGAGATTCTTGTCGAAGAACACGCCAATTTTCGAGAAAATGCAGAAAGCGCCGAAGCTAAAGCCTCATCACATGCAGGCATGCTACAATTTTGCGGAAGAAAAGCTGCATTCGACGCATGAATGGTCAAAGGTGCGTTATGCATTATGTATTTTTTTTTTCATTTTCAACAATTTGCTTATTATAGACTATGTAGTATCAAATTAGGAGTTGGGGTTTTTATATGTGTTTCAGATTATCTGGTCTGACAAAAAAAAGTTTTATTTGGATGGTCCAGATGGATTACGATACTATTCCACTGATAGAAATGAATAAGTGGTACAACAATATTTATGATTAAATTAACTCTATTTTATTGCTGGTATAGATACAGCTATACAGGATGTCTGGTTTGGCCATCCGATTCTTGTTGCTTACGAAAGTAGACGTGCAGGCGCGATCAAGATGCGCCTGTTGTAAACAAAATAAAGCGAGTCGGGTAAATCAGTCATACAACGGGTATTGCTAAACGACAATATTTCAGAGATAGCTCCCTCAAGCAAGTGTTTAATAGAATTACACATTTCATATAATAGCAACACATATATTACATTTTTGTACCACAAATATAAGTAACTTGTATTTACCATATTTCAGTAAGTGCATTTCGTACTCTTTATGATTGAAGTACACGTATTATATTATAAATATACTCGTAATTTTTCAACCAACGATTATATGGTTAAATCAACATTATTATTTCTATCAGTGTGGCGTAATTTTCGACAAGAACCTCGTTTTTTTTCACCCGAAACTTTGGTGGCGGATCCGTCATCATATGTGACCGTCCGCGAAGAAAGGGACCTAATGCGGAAAAAATCAATTTTTAGTTTTTCACACCAATCGATAGCTTTTTATTTGTTCCTTCATAATAAAAAATATTATAACTATATCTGAAAAATTCGCATTGATAATAATCTGCAAAGTGAGGCCCTCTCATGGAGTTCCTGTATTGGAAATCCTATTCAATCGTTCCTCCTTTAAAATTAAGCTAACGCGCAATAGGTCCCTTTCTTCGCGGACGGTCACATATGTGCAGCAACAGCGGTTTCGGGAAAGTTAGCTTGGCTTTTGTTACCCATAAAATGGACAGCAAAGATTATCAGGCAGTGCTTGAAGAACATCTCAAGCCCTACATTCGTCGATTCTGCTCTGCTCGGTTGACATTTCAACAAGACAATGCGTCAATACACGCCAGCAAGTCAACCAAGAATTGGTTAGCCGAGGCGAAGATTCGAGTACTTGAGTGGGCTGCCGTTTCTCCGGAACTCAATCCGACTGAAAATGTTTAGGGCATGATGGTTTGCGATTTTTATGACAACGCCAAGCAGTATGCAACGGTCACGCAGCTCAAGGAAGCGGTAAAATCAGCGTGGGACAACATAAGCGCAAGAAGTCTAAAAAATCTCAATGATTCAATGCCAAAACTAATGAAAATGGTATTCAATAACAACGGAAACGCAATTAAGCACTAATTTTTTATAAATAAAGCTTCAATTACTAAAATAATTATTGGTTAAAATAATTTTAAATACTTGATTAAAGCATTTTTTCCCTCGAAAAATTGAATTTTTTTCAACTGGCCCTATTAATGTGGGACACCACTTTTTTCACTATAACTGTTTAAAAAAACGAACGACTAAAATTAGGCTTATCAAATTCAGAGAAAAATCGTCAATTTGATTCTATAAGACACTCAAAAAATTTGATGCAATTTGCTATAGTAGAAAAAAAATTATTCAAAAAAAATTAGGTGGCCCTATAAATTTGGGACCCACTGTATATCAAATTAAGCTTGAGTTGAACAAAAAATTTCAGATTTTTTTCTTTCTTGACTGAAAAATCTGTTTTGAATGAAAATTAAATAATGTTGTTGAAAATTCGTCTTTTTGGTTTGAAAATCCATCTCTTGTGTTAGAAATTTAATCTTTTTTTATTAAAATTACAACATTTTTTGTTGAGACTTTATCTTTCTTGTCTGAAGATTCAACTGATTGGTTGAAGACTAACTTTTTTTTGTAGAGAATTTGTTTTTATAAAATCAGAAAATACTTATCACGTTAATTCCATTAAAAATTAAAATATTTCATCCCCAAAGGAATTTAAATTGTTTTCTAAAATGTAAAGCATGCTAAAGCAATAGTTTTCAATTTTGCAAGAGTACAAAATATGAGAAAAAATTCGAGGAATCTTAAAAGATAGTTTGGAATTTTGAAAAGATTGAAAATAATTTAAAACTTGAAAAGACGTGAACAAATTTATAACAAAAAATTTTAGAACTAAAATAACTGCTGCAATAACTATAATATCTTAATTGTCTTCCATATTGCTTCCTACTGTCGGATACTGCAGACGACGATTGAAGAGAGAATTGAAAATATTGGCCGTTTCCAAAACTACTCGGCATTTGTAAATGTACGCATGCCTGGATACCTGTGCTCGGGTATGCTCGCTACTCGCATGACATATGGGGATGACATTTGCTTGGCAAAAGGCTAATATTCGGCATTCGGCGAATACCGAACGTGTGGAACGAGCTATAGAATAAAGAGGATTATGAACATTGACGGTCCAATAGGACTGGGATTTCCCGGCCATCAGGGTGGGAATTTTCCTAGCATTTCTTAGCCGCAGGTCTATATGGGTGATTCTCTGTGTTAAGGTCACTTTTGATAGAAGCAACTTTTTTTGCAAAAAAATTCTGAAATAGGTTTTTTTTGTAACACGCCTATTCATTGGTGCTGCAATAAGCAACAATTAAAATATTTGAGCTTAAAAATATTTTTTGCAATTTTTTTAAACAATTTTTTGACAGAGTTATCGGTTTTCTTTTAGAATTTGGATTCATGGACCAATTTCTATAGAAATGAGTATTCTAAAGTTTTTCGGTTCACTGATTTCGAATTTTATAGCAGAATTTCAAAATTCAAGATGGCTGATCCAATATTGCGGATCAAAATTTTCAAAACAGTCACCAGTTTATAAAAATGGTCATCCTAAGGTCTTTAGGTCGCTGAATCCAAATATAGTAATAGAATTTTTAAACTCAAAATAGTTTATCCAATATATTGGAATAAAGATTTTAAAAAAATGTTTTTACACGAATGGTTGTCCTTCCGTATTTTGGGTTACTGCATGCAAATGTTATACGTTGGACGAATGAACTCCCTAGTACTCTAAGATTCAAGAAAGCATTTCATAATTATTAATACATTTTTGTTAAAAAAACACTATAATTTATCAAAATTATAGACGCTCCCAAAACATAACTTATATTTTCACGTATACTCGCATATGACAGTACGTTCTTTTACTTGAATAAGGCTTACAATGGAGGAATACGTCTCTTAAACACGGATTTATTTTTTCATACGTCTCTGTATTTCTTTGCTAACGTTTTTGCCCTGTTTTTATACATTTAAATCATACTAAATTTACATAAATATTACTTTTTCAAAACACACATAACCTATGAAATGAAGTACTGTAAACATTTGAAAAAAATTCGAATGTTTCAACATTATTTTACAAAAGGGTCAGAAGAATAAAATGTCAGATTTGAAATAAAATCAGTTCAAAGAAGAAAAAACGCATTTTGAAGTTTATAATTTGTTCGAGGTTTTAAAAATCGCTCAAAACTACATTTAAGTAATATAATTTCTTCTCCTAATGACATAATGACTTAATTAAAACAGACTCCATCACACAAAACACTGAAATACACGTAATTGAAACTGACACCTCAGGCCCGAGTCACAGCTCATGGAGCGAGGCCCTAAATTATTATTAATCATTACCTTCGAACTTCTTCATGAGAAAATGCATTAGATATTTCATTCCTTAACAATCTCAAGTATTTTAGAATAGAATAATGTTAATAGGATGCTTTTTTCAATAAAAAATCATGAGGCACATGGTTAATCTATTTGCGTTTCATCCCTGAGTTTGAATTCTGTGACGTGCGGTTACACGACGTGTAATGTCAAACAACAATAAAACATGGATTGTGCTTGTTCAAAAGAATAAATTAAAATGTCCTTTGGAGGAATTATTCACTATGAATCCCTTTAAAGATGTGTTAGGTTACAATTGATATATTTTCCCGAAAAGTGTCCAATTTACCTGGAGCGTGTAATGACACGTAATAAAAATACGCTAAGGTTTAACACGTTTTATGTTAGTTTAAAGGTAAATCTTTTAAATCTTACGATTGATTCATACACAAATGTGTTATTTTGACTTATTTATTGAAAAATTACATTGATACTGATCAAAATAACACAAAAAAATCGTCAAAAACTCATCATATTGTCATTACACGTTCCAGGAAAAAAATTAGAGGGAAACTTTTTAACTCAAAATTCTCTTATCTTTAAGTGCGACAAAATGAAAATCGATATGCAAGAATAATAGTTTTTGAGACATACTTTTTAGAGGTACAAGTGAAAAATTATATTTTATTACCCTTGGTTTCGAAAATCCTTCTCAAACTTAGCAATTTGTAGGTGGAGAACAAGGAAAGGGCATTTTTTCAAGTATTTAATGCTTGTTTAATATATTTTTCAGGTAGAAAAATCTGTGTTGGTCTTATGATTTCGGTCCGTGTTATTAAAAAAAATTAATTTTACCAAATTATAAAGCAATTCAATAAATATTCACAAAGATATTACACGGGGAAGCAAAAGTGACCTTTATGTGGAGAATTACCCATATGCAAACGAAATGAGAATTTATATTTTGGAAAAATTCAAACGATTCGAGGAATTTATTCATTCGATTTTAAAGGGGGCCAATCGAAACTTTGCCCCTCCCTGGTCCATTTTCGAGGGGGGGGGGGCATTGCCCCTTGTGCTCCGCCGCCTCTGGGTTTAAAGATATTACGATCATTTTTCACGCACCGCACTTTTGCTAACGGAACTGATGGAATTGTTATAATAGAAACTATTCACAGCTGGTGTAAATGTTTGTGTGTTTATAGATTCAAGATAGTAAGCACCAATATAAGCTATGAGTGGAACTGCCCGTGCTCTGACATGATCGTAGATTATATCATTGGAGTATCCAACTGAAATCAAGGAAATTGAGTAGTTACATCTATTATGCTAACTGCAGGAAAAAGGGTAAAAACGGATAGCAGGGGAAAGAAATTTTGGAATACGATGTTGATTATATGAGAGTTGAAATTTAGCCACTTCAATAGGTTAAAAGCTATCAACATTCTCTATAAAATGAGCCTAAAACACAGTCGTTTCGTGAATTTTTAAAGAATATATTGCTAAATTACTAAAAATCCCAATGTTTTTTCAAGTTTTATATGACATGAGAAACAGTACATTTTTTGCAATCTTTTCCTTTAAAATGAGCTCATTGAGAATTATTTATTATTTGAGTTGCTATTTTTAATTTTAAGTACATATTAACATTCGCACTGAGTTAGCAATATTTTCTTTAATAATTGACAGAATAACTTCATCCTAGGCTCAGTTTATAGAGAGTTTTTATAGCTTTCCACCTATTCAAGAGATAAATTTTGAACTCTAAAATAATAAACAATAAAGAACTTTAAAAAATATAGAAAAACAAGTGGTTTTGTTCTCGTGGCCGGTACTGTGGGTTTTTTGTTAATGTCCTGAATCAAATCTCAACGTTTTAAGGCCCCCTGATTCAGAAAAAATAGTTTTTACGTCGGTGTCTGTTTGACGTCGTCGTTGTTGTCGTTGTTGTCGTCTGTATCCCGGATAACTTTTGAAAGACTACTCAAATTGGATTGTGCTTTGGCACACTTTTTAAGGGTACCAAAGAAGAAAGCTCAAGTTCATTAGCCAGCTATTTTGGATAAAAATTCAAAAAGTTAGAGCATTTTGAAAATTGTTGAGACCATTTTTTTCAAGATTTGAAAATTCCATGTTCAGCTATTCATACAACTCGAAAAATCGAAAAATTTATCTCTTCGACTTTTTTCGATGAAAAGAAAATTATCAGAGTTATAGCATTTTCAATATTCAAAAAAACAAAAGAAAATTTTAAGCCAAACAACGCACGATATGAAAAAGTCAAGTGAAGAAAAACATTGCCTTTTTAAATCTCTACAAGAATATCATAACAACTTTTTGAATTTTTTTTTTGAAAAATTGAAAATTCAAATTTTGTTGCACAAAAAATAATGAAAAATCAAAAATTCTATTAGGCGGTCAAACTGTGCAAGATATGAAAAAAGATGAATTGGAAAAAATTGTGCGCTAAAAAAAATCTGCAAATTTTGTTTATTCACTTTTTGATAGGATGCCTACTGCATAGTTTTTATTTTATTCGTAAAAAACTATATTAAAAAAAAAAAAATTAAATTTTTGGACAAACGACACAAGCTACGAAAAAAATAAATTGGCAAAACTTGTTCACCCAAAAAAGAGCTACAAATTTGTTATTGATCATTTTTTGAAAGGGTGCGGAGTTTTAGTTTTAATCGTGAAAAATATCATAAAAATTAAATTTTTGTAAAAACGACGCAAGGTACTAAATAGTATATTGCGCGACGAGGGTCGAAAACTAACGATTTCACGAGTCATGCATACAATTTTTCATTATATCGATAATCGAAAGTCAAATTTTCGATTGAGATATGAGGTTCATTAAAAAAATATCTATAAATTTGTTATTAATCATTTTTTGTTGGAACGCATGGTTTTTGTTTTAATCGTAAAAAGAATATTAAAAATAAAAAAAAAATACTTTTGAAAAACGACACAAGGTATGAAAAAAATTTATAAACAAAAGTTGTTCACCCAAACAGGATCTACAAATTTGTGACCAATTATTTTTACGTAGGACGACTGGATTTGCCATTAATCGCAAGAAATAAGATTACAAATAAAATAATTAAATTTCTGGAAAAACGACACGAGAGACAAAAAACAAAGTGAAATGCCAAAAGTTGTGCCACAAAAAGAGATCTACAAATTTGTTATGAAATTTTGTTATAAAAATACATTAAAATTGAAAAAATTCACTTGCTGGAAAAACGACACAAGCTACAGTAACAATTTATTTTTAAAAAAATGTTCGCATAAATTATATCTAGATATTTGCTTAGAACCACTTTTTTACATTATCATAACAGAAGGTATTATATTTGTGTACAATTTGGGCCCGCCCCCCCCCGTTTTTGTCAAATGTCCACGTTTTGAGACCCTCTTAACCCTCTAAACAGGTTTTTATGAATGTGTCTTTCTGCCTGTATGCATGTCTCCATGTAGGTATGTCTGTATGAAGGTATGTCCGTTTGTGAGCACGATAACTTTTGAAACAGTTCATGTAATAGATTGGCCTTTGGTACACTCCGTTAGTGTCGGAAACTGAAGGTCGAGTTCGTTAGCCAGCTATTTTTGATAAAAATTCCAAAATATAGAGCATTTTCAAAAATTTTGAGATTTTTTGTTTCCAGACTTGAAAATTTTTCGTACGGCCATTCCTATTACCTAGACAGTCGAACAATTAATCTTTACGATTTTTTGTTTATGAAAAAAATGATCAGAGTTACAGCATTTTCAAAATGAACAAAAAACAAACGAAAATGAAAATTTTAAGCTAAACAACGCACGATATGAAAAAAGTCATCTGAAGAAAAAAGTTTCTCTTTGAATACCCTACAAGACCTTCTTTTTTAATTTTCTTGAACAATCGAAAATTCAAATGTTAACCGCACAAAAATATTGAAAAATCAAACATTTCATTTTGCGGTCAAACTATGCCAGATACGAAAAAATATGATAATACAACAATTATTCCCCAAAAGGAGGTCTACAAATTTGTTATGAATTATTTTTTGACAGGATACGTAGTTTTTGTTTTAATTAAGGAAAATAATATTGAAAATAAAAAATAAATAAATATAATAATAAATAAATAATTAATTAATAAATATTATAATAATAAATAAATGTAATATACATTTGATATAAAAGAGTTGAACTCAATGTACAAAAGTTCGCACTGTGGAATAAATCGAGTGTGAAGCACGAGATACGTGATCAGAATATGTTCGTCAAAGCCGAAGGAGATTTAGCAAAAGAGAACTCACAATCACCAAATGACAGTTATCGATGCTTTGGCCGTTCATTTTAAAAGGGATGTGCAAAAATGTGGAAGAAGTATAAAGAACGAGCACGGAGCGCGAGGAAAATACATTATCGAGCGCGAAGCTCGAGACTCAATAGACGCGCTCCCTAGGCGCGCTCAAACTTACGAGCGAAGCGAGCCGTACGCGATGAGATTCTAAACGTAAACTTTATTTTTCATAATTACCCACCACTAGTAATTAAAAGACCTTCATCAGCCACGTTCCCACTCATAAAAGGCAAATCTTTCATTTGATTATTTACCACCAAATTTTTTGGACTATCAGTTAAAAATGCACTCCCGGCATCAGGTTCATCCGTAGGCGTCCAAATCAACTGTTTAGGGCGTGAAATTCTACCGAAAAATAAACTTGTTTTCAACAAAATTTCTGGATTCCTACGCCTTAAACAATTTACAAGTCCTGCGGATGTAATGAAGGGACAAAGAACTAATGGCGATAGAGCCCTTGTGTATGCGATAAAGTTACTCCGTCTTTGGTATGCCCAGGGTGACAAATTCGCACCACTTTGGATTATATACTTTTGAAATAGACCTGTGAATGAATCATGTAAACAATTATAATATTTTAGTATTACATTTTATAACTTATCATATATTACTTTTTTATACAGTCAATCATAGCATTAGTGGAAACGTTGGTATCATCTATGTCAAACCTTCCTGATTAGAGCGGTTTAAGTTGATAAAAAGAAAATTAAAAATATTTAATTTTTATCGTCACTAATATGTACCGTTGCTTGCTTTTGAGACAGCATGTAAAGCCACACTCACACCACCAGCACTTGATCCAAAAATTGTCACTCGATTTGCATCTCCTCCAAATGCTCGAATATTTTCTTGGACTCATTTCAAAGCCAAAACCTGGTCCTTCATTCCAAAATTTCCCGGGGCAGCGGAATTTCCGGTGCTCAAAAATCCAAAAATACCGAGTCTATAGTTTATGGTAACTAAAATGACATCTTCGTCTAAAAGATATTTAGCACCACACTTATTACCGCTACCTTTAAAGAAACCACATCCGTGGATCCATACCATAACTGTTAGCAAAGTATTGTTCATCTAAAAAATTTACGAATACAAATAATTAATCTGCATTATGATTTATATGATAAAAAGGATGCATTCAACTTGAAATTTCGTACCGATGATGAATTAAATTCAAGGAGTGGCGTGTAAACATTTAAAAATAAACAATCTTCAGCTCCTATTATCTTACTATTATTGTTGAGTTGAATGCATATGCTGCCAAAAGTATTTGCTGCTCGAATTCCTTCCCAATTACTTGCTGCTACAGGATTTGCGAATCTACATTTCATTAAATTTTGTTTACAGGAATGTATATTTTTTGACGGATTTGTCTATTGAGGATATTCGTGTAGTTAGTTTAAGTTTAAATGATATTACATTTATACATAAATATAGTAAAATCCTGTATCTGATAACAAAAAAACTTAATGAGCTTGATTATCAAATTTCTCTAAATTAACCTTTAATTCCTTTTTGAAGAAATTTTCTCTTCCTTATTTATTTGCGATAATAATCAAAGAAATTATAGATACATAGTTCTGCATTATTTTCAAATGAATATTTCAAGGGCATAAGAAAAATATATTTACCTGAGATGTCCGACTGGTGGTTGTCCATAAGGTATTCCAAGGAATGCCGAATATCTTCTTCCACCTCTGGATTTCTGAATTGTGCCATTTAATATACCTTGGGAAGTTTTCACTAAAGGTTGTGCATTAACCAAAAAAAGTATGCACAGGAGGTGCAGCATCAATGAATACAACTGATAATTAGTTTCGCGAGTTTCTTACTTAACACAGTCATATTACGAAAAGGCCGATGTAATTCTGTGTTACTAAGTTGATGGTCCAAAAACTAGAAATTTCCATATTTTTATTATTATCATCTTTTAGCTATGCTTATTGGCACTCACTTTGCCATATATAATATATAATATATATAATATAATATTATATAATAATAACATTCAGAATTTTGCTGATAAAAGAATAATTTTTTATTACAATACAGTCCAAGCTCCCAGCATGGCCGTTTTCGGGGCTGTAGGGGAGTATAATTCCAAGAAGCCATAACCCCCACTCTAAACGTGGTTACACTCGACTGCGTGGAGAAAAATTCAGCTGACCAACTCCGAGTAATGCGGCGCGTCGGGTAGGTTAAGAATCTACCTCGAACATCGTTTTATGTACCTAGCGCACATTACATGTGTACAAAAGTGATTCATATTGGATTATTTCGTTATAAGCCCGAGCTTAAAGGTATGTAAAACATTGAAATCGATCATTAGCTATGGTATGTTCGATTCTTAGAATAAATGTAAACAAAGCGTCAAAATGATAAATATTTCACCTCACTTTTAACGTAACCTGTGAAATCTCGTGCAGTACATTCATAATTAAGTACTGTGTCGTATTGCTGTTTTTTGTTTGTTAAACAAAGAGAAACTCAAACATTGAATTGTCAATTATAACATAAATTTGATGTCACTCATGTACTCTTATTATTAATTATAACAATACATGTAAAACTTAAAGAAAAAAGAACAATGTAAAGCTTTTTTTACAGTAGTAAAATAGATATTCGTTCATTTGAAATATGGAAATTCACTCTTTCCTACGTTTTGTACTGCGCAATAATACTGCGAACGGTTTTCTTATAGAAACGCATATTAAATAAGCTGAAATTAGACATCTAATATCTTTTGAACGCGATTTTATAATTCTTCATGGTTTTCTTCGGGTTTTAACGTTCACATTTTATGTTGAACATTTATCCAGAACATCTTTATCCAAAGCCTTTAAATATTTGACGAAACATAGAATGAACAATGATTAGTTAGCCCTATGGTATATAAATTTGATTTTATGTCAAAGCAAATTTTTTATAAGTGGACTAAAAATAATTTTGAATAACGAACAGTTTTCCTTATATTTAATTTCTTATATGTATAATGGAATGAACAATTTGTTTGACTGACAAATTCAAGGTTGGGCCCGAGAAAAACCTTCAGATTCGGCCGTTTCTCTCGCGGCCCTCCTCGGAGCGTCAGCTATGAAATGCATCGATCGCGACCGACGCCAAAGTGGTGGGGCTAGCGCTCGAGCGAGCAGTCGGAGAAGCGGAAATGCTCAGAGCGGCCATGTTCGGAGCTCGGACTGTATATATAATTAAATGTTTGTCATAAGGACAACCGTGGGATCTCATCGGGAGCGGGTGCCATTCTAGTAACAGCCTGCGATGGGTTCAATACGACGATCCGGCAAAAGTCTCGTGCACCTTGAGGACGACTAGTTGAACAGAATATTCTGGGTATAACCTTCGCAACTGCCTTATAAGGCCCTTGCATCTCTCCTTCTTTTTATTTTCCTTGGCTGTGAAGTTCTTGTCGGACAGTGCCAAAAATTCAATAACGAACATGGTCCGTTTTTCGAAGTCAAGGAGAACGATGTCAGGCCTCAAGTACGCAACAGAAACAATTTTCAAGAATATGAAGTTCCAGTATAAGCGGCACTTCTCATTTTTGACAATTGACTCTATTTCCCTAGGAGCCAGATGAGATAGTAAATCTTGTTTTCCTAAGCAGCATCAATCTCTCTATGCACCTCACGATGTGCGGATGAACCTTCAAGCTTTCCAACAGACAGATGATAAATCTATGAGAGGTTGAATCGAAAACTTTCCGATGGTCAATCTAGGCCATCTATAGGCAGTGCTAGTAGGATGCTGCATCTTTGCAGACATATCTAACAATGAGCAGGTTCTGCCGACACCTTGCTGCGCCTTTCTTTGAGCCGCTTTGTTCCTATACCACTCGCCATACAAGTCCGATGGTTCGAACAATCCTATCATTCAGAATAACTCTGAAGATATTATATGGCCTGTTGAGATAAGTTGTTGGCTTATAATACTTCGGGTCAGACAAATTTCCCATCTTCGGAAGGAGCACTGTGCATCCTCCCACCAAACACTCCGGCATTGGCTCTCCCAAATTCAGATATGATATGAACATGCGAGCTGGATGTTGGTGGGTTGAAAGAAAGTTCTTTCACCGCAAGCTTTTGATACTATCTGGTCCCGAAGCGAAATAGTTCTTCATGACACTTAATACTTTGTTCACATCTTCGGTAGTCATACGTAGGCATTCTTCCTCAGGTTTTATGAGGACACTGCAGTGCACAGCTACTTAAATCTATTTATGTACTTTGCGTTTTCCTTCAGTGAATGCTAAACTTCGTAAACTTCTCTGGTGTGGTGGTCGACAGTAACTGGAGGGTGTCGGAAAAGTCGAGATAGGTAAAAGGAAAACAGTTCATTTTCCCTGAACCACCTCTCCCTCCTTTCTAGACTTCTCCTAACGTCAGATAGTACCCGCATTCTGTCAGCAATATGCTGCCTGATGGTGAGCAGCTTTGACTTGTTGAGTGTGTGATGATAGATCCGTAGTTCGCGCGCTGTCGGACTCTGGCAGTGAACTTTCTGCTAGATGATATGTAGCCAATAACACACTGAAAGTAGAACGCGTACTGTCTTGCCCAGCCTACCTTTGTGCTCAGTAGATGTATGCGTCATTCGGTCATTGGCATCCGCCAAGGTTCTCGCTGGATCAAAAACACCACAATTCACTCCTCATCTATTGTATGTCAGCCCTCGGTTGATCTCAGTGTCGCCTCTTTTTCGTTGTTGCTACCTTGGTCTGGCTGCGGCAGAATAGGCGTTCTGCTTATATAACCCCTTTTCCGGAGGTCATCGGCACGGTTTTGCAGTTTCGTTTAGGACATATACTGGTATCGCAGCACTCCCGCAGGTCGACCCTCAGTCGGTCCATCTACTCAAAAGTATTGAGATTTTACCAGTCGTTCGTATTGACTCTGTCACGATTGGTTCCCCGAAAACTAGGATAGTCAGCATTTTTGTCCGAATCATTGTCAGGAGCCCTGCGCGTTCGATGATTTTGAACCGCACTCACAATTATTTTTGGTGTTATCATTGTTGTTCCAACGAGCAGTCAGCAAAAGGTTTCATCCGCTCTCACAGATCTCCGCAAGGGAGGGTAAGAATCGGTCTTGGCTCATA
>CAKNWT010083125.1:0-14599 GCA_932066315.1 Andricus coriarius | reverse complement strand
CGGAACCGTATTATAAATGGGGCTAAATGGGGCAATTTCTGAACGGGTATATATCTCGAGTCGTAAAACATATTTCAAGATTTTATAAATCATGAAAAAGTATAAACTGCAAGATTTAGATATTTCTTTCGTGTTTCTCTTTTATCTAATGCGTATGTTTCATTTTGATCAATTATGTTTATGCTATTGAAGCATTTAAAACTGAAATTTTTCCATGAAAAAATATTTCCGTTGTTTTTATGCATCTACATCTACAATAGTGATAATAACCATAATTTTAAGTATGCTTAGCTACATAAACATAAGAAAATTATAGTGATAAAATTCGTTAGGGAAAAAAAGTTTGGATTCCAGCCACAAACATGTCAAATAAAATCGGTAGAAGTCCAGAGAAGATTTCTCTTTAAGTTATATATACAATCATTGAAATTGATTTAGTTATTTGTGACGGTGTGTTTTGCTGTTTTATTTTTCCAGCAAACGAGTTTCCTAATTAATATTGCGCGTCGAAAAAGGGCCTAACAAACACTAGAAAAATTCACCTGAAGTGCAAAGCATTTGATGCTATTCAGGCATATTCAGGTGACTTGTTCAAATATTAAATAGGCCCCTTTTTGTCGCGCGGCTTCAATTTTAAGTAGAAACGGAAGGAAACACACAGACAAGACTTCTTACGATGTCCGTTGCACACCATTAAAATAATATTTAAAATCCGAAAAGAAATGTTAATATATTCCGTCTTTTATATCTTCATAAAAACATTTGCTTTTCTTTATATACTGGCACCAATAACTGAACGATGTCGAGGACGTTTGTATCCTATGGAAATAGGAAAAACAAAATGACCCTCTTTTTAAAACTTTCCTAACTTTTCCTCGCTCGATGCGTACATTCATTTTACTAATTCATACCTACCTCTCCTCAGGGCCAACCAAGCAACCTGTTAACGATGGAAAGCGTCGCACTCGTGCGAGTTTACGACGGTCAGCGAGCTTTGGCACCCCGTTGGTCATTTTGAGCAATTATTATAAAGCAAAACCGTCCTCCCTTTTTACGACACCCCGTTGTACGCTGGTGTCAGTGCACAACAGTGTCCGTACACGGACACAGGCGCCTCTCACGGATGGACACTCAGGGCGTCGCTTTAAAACACTCTGCGCGCGAAGGACGACGATGACGACAGCGAGGACGACGATGACGACCACTTCGACAACAGGGAATGGGGTAGCGCGAGTAGGAGGGCTGTGGGTCGAGGGGATGGCCGAGGGGAGGCCATAAACCGCCCGGCGGGGGAACACCATCCCCAGAGTGGGAACTTCAGCAGGCGGGGTTTCGATCTTGCTTCTCCTTCGTTCCTTTTTTTATCCGGGTTCACTCCAACTGTGTTAAAGCTCAAACCAGACCTGCTCACGAAAAGCGTCCTCCGTGCGTGAATTTCAACACGAAAAGTCAAAACACCAAACACGTCCCTTCCACTATCATTTCCATGGCTATTTTCCACAAACTAGTAAAGAAATGGCCATATAAAAACTCTAACTATAACTCTTCAGTACTTTTGGTTATTTATTTAATAATCCACATTTATTAAGGCTGGTTTGAGATTGACTCCTGTGGATGGAATTGATTGGGGGGCCAAATGTAATCAAAAAATTAATTCTCTGTTTTAAGATCTGTAAAAGGACTTATCTTACTATATCCTCGAAGGCGAAAAAGATCCAAGTCTGAGAAGCGAGGGTTCTCACCCTAGCATCACCCGTTTCTCCACGAAGCGCTCAGAGGGTGGTGTTAATGGGCGTACTCGCGGTTAACACCCTTGAAGGTCGAAGGTGGGGAGCTTGGACGACGACGGTGACGAAAGGAAGCGTTCGGAACTCGCTGAGTGGCGGGGGTGTTATGGAGAGGGGGTGGGTGGGGTGGGGAGTCGAGCAGCGTCGGAAAAGGCGTCGCGTACAACGCCACCGGATTGGCGCCGGAACGCCAATCCGCGTGGTGAGCGCTCATTATCGCCCAACGGCGGCAGCAGCGAGGGGTTTCCGCACCATCCCCACTCTTCGGTGAAGAGCTGCTATTCCCCACTGCTTTCAGCGGCGTCCGTAGGGGAAGGGAGGAGGAGCCCCGACAGGCTCAGTCTTCGCGTTGCTGCCCTCCAGCATTCACGCCTCCCGCGTCCGTTCTACGGCCTGTGCCTCTGCCCCGTATACGCACACGCGGCACACAGTTCCCCGGGACTTTAGCACACCGACACCTTCGCGGGAGGTGTGGGGGTGAGCCCCAGAGGAGGTGTCAATCCTAGCGCTGCTCAGTGACCATCGCGGCGCCACCCAAGTAACACCTTCGCCTCTTACGATCCCGCGAAAAAGTTTCTTCGCGAGTACTAGCGTGCGAGAAGACAGCTTCAAGATCGCCGGCCGTCGGATCGCGTGCATTCTGAAATTTTAATTCCAGTGGTGTGACACGCGAGTTACTATCCAAAATCGTGGATATCGCGAAAGATCGACTATCTCTATACTGAAGTGACAACTCGACGATGGTAGAGTGAAATAGTGCCGTGTTTACAAAAAGAGGCTGTGACTGAATAGAAGCCACAGCATCAGTGATGAGACGTTGATCGTCAAGTTTGTGAGGTGAAGATCATGAGTCCTAGGACTCGAGTGTAACAATTTTCGCGAGTGCCACTTGCAGTGATAATCAAGATCAGTGATCGTCTGCCTCCTTAGGGACGGAAGATGTCGAGGTGGGTCCTTAGCACCCTGACACAACTAGGGAATAAAGCACTTCGAAGGTTTCACCAGGTTGAAAGGAAGATCTCCAAACGAGAACGCCCCAGGAAAAGGAACGTCGACTCGTGAGTCCTAACTCTAGAGGTTTTCAATGGTAATGACTGCTGCTCTATTTTGCACGGAAAGTAACCTTGAGATATCCAGAAGGTCCTGAAGGAATGTGATTCCGACGGATACTGGTGCTCTACTCAGAAAATATAGGTTCAGTGAAGATAGGGCATTTGAGGAGAGGAGTAGAACCGGCTAGTTTTTGAGTCACTCGAAGAGGAATCTCGTGCGACTCAGAACACTCGGCCATCTCGATGAGATTCGAACAAGACACGGCGTGCAGGGGTACCCACTGCGCCAGCACTCCGCTTCCTGCACTGCAGCAGCATCATCATCATCATCGTCTTGGGTCTCGTCTCGAGGAGGAGACCTCCGCGAAGGAGCTTGAGGCTTTTGGAAAAAGAAGAGAATTAGTTGAGGTTAACGTGGTCGAGGGTGCCAAGACGGTGCTCAGGGGGGAGGCGGGGGGGCCTGGGATGGCGTACCCCGCACCAGCGGCGGCTCTGAATCGGCACTCGCCATTTTCCTCCTCCTCCTCCGCTGCCTCGATCGCGACGACAGGTCAAGGTAACCCTAACGGCCACCTGAGTGTCACGAGTGCTCATCTTCCGGCACCAGCGGCTCCTAGACCAACGGACTTTAGTGTTTCTACCCTCCTAACCGCGGCCAGCACCCATCCGCCGCTGCTAGGTGGATCTTCCTCCCAAGGAAGCATCTCGCCGCCACCCGGCGGACCCGGAAGTCCCGCAGCGGCGCCGGAAACTCCGCCACCCTTACCAAGTCAACGAGAACTCTCGCATAATTCTTCCGCGGTTGCCGCGGCTAATTATTTTGGTGCTTTGGCTGCCGCCGGGTTTTATAACCATAGTGCACATCTGCCACCAGTGAGCTCGCCGAGTGCTCATCATCTTCAGAGCAAGGCCATCCTCGCGGGAGCTCACCATCATCCGCAGTTTAATCCGCAAGCTCTGGGACATCCAGGTAAACTTTTCCGAGGTGATTACAAAAGAAACAAGTGCTAGGCTACGTCTAGTTGCTTTTTATATTCATTATTAGAATTGATGTTAGCGATAAGATTGGTACAGGAGAAATATAGAGGTAATTCAAGTAGACAAATAGTTAGATGAGGTGATAACTTGGAATCATTGTTAAGATAAGAAATTAATCCAAGGAAGCGGGATTGCTGATTAAAAGCATAACATCTATCTAACTAGTTGACGAGTTGAACAACCTATAGATGTTTTTCGTGATGGCAGAAATGGGAAATCACGATTCGTGGATTTTGTCGATATCGAAAAAGCATTTAATACTTTAACCTGATATAGCACTGATTAAGAAGAAGGAAACACTAGCAAAGAATATCAGTGTTTGTCAATAGTGATATTCAGTCTATCCGTATGTGTATTATGATAAATAGAATATTAGCTTACATATAAGTGACACTTAAAAGAAGAAAATAATAATGTAGGACTACAATCGTCAATCGGATTAGCTCTGAAGTCTCTTCTCAAGTGCAAAAATACATATAAAATAAAAATAAGCGCAGTGACATTCGGAAAGAAACAGTTAAGGAACTCTGAAGCATTTAGAGAATGAGCAAATTAATTCTGCTGCCTTGATAGTTTTTAGCAAGAAGTTTTTGTTTTATTAACTACAAGAAGAAAAGTCGAAAGGAGAATAAAAGTTTGGAGAGTTTGAACGTAGAAAAATAACGAAAATGAAATAGTGCATAGACTGAGAAATAAAGGTTTATATTACAGATGATACAAGCGTCAATTAATTTTAACAAAAAGATGCATGACTTGACAGATGGATAAGACACATCCAAGCATAAAAAGAATTGTAGGTTATGGAAGATGTAAGGTGCATTGGATATTGCAAAAGAGAATAGTTAGATCAGAGAAGAAAATTACAAGTCACAGGATTTTTTATTATTAATAATGATTATATTTTATTATAAGGATGATCTTGATTTGGAGATTTATTTTGAAACTCTAGATGCGTATATAGAAAAAATATAATTTCATTAAAAGTTTTCAAACAAACAAAATTGAATTTAATTATTTTGTTGATTTTCATGAAAAAGGTTTATCTCAAAATTTGAAAACTCTTTATATTTCTGAGAATAAAAGTTTAGTGTAGTAGCTGTCATTAAGATTTGATGAGAAAAATAGTATTATAATGATTACTGTAATTATTTTGGGTATTTTCACAAGTAATCACAGTAATAATTATGTAACTCTATAATAATTATTATATTAAGCACATCATTTTAATCTGTATTTTTAAATTCCATATATAAATATACTATAACTTTTGTTGAAAAATCACGATCCACGAGGGATAATATAATATTTTAATGATTTCTGCAGATATTGTGTATTAAATTAAATATTAAACGAATTACCTTCATGGTAGTGAATTGTACAATAGAAACATCTGCAATAAATAATATATCCTAAATAGTTTTTTTTTACAATGAGAAGTTTATTCTACTCAACAGTTACAAAAACTTTGTTGTGCTTCATAAATCCTGTTTGACTCTAAAAATTTTTTTTTTTTAATTTTATTAAAGTGAAAAAGAGTTAAACTTCGCACTTTTGAGTTATCGTATTTCTTACGTGTGAATTCGTTTGTTCTGGCCTTGCAATTCCTTGTGTTAAAACTCGTTTCAGATAAGGCAAAGCGACATGTTGGACGGCATTTACTTTATTTATGATATAGTTGATTCTCCGAATGTGAGGACGTGCAACTTTTGAAAAATTATATAATAATTCTATGTCTAGTAAAGTTACTGGCAGTTCAAGTATACAGTCTTATCAAATTCTGAGAGAAAAACATGTCATTTCATTCCTGCATATTCTTTCCTTTTTTAGTGCAATGCGCAAGAATAGATAATAATGCAAAAACTGGAAATTGTAGATAGACAGTTAATAAATTAGCATATTGTAGGTAAAATTCTATTCAAACTTTTTTTTTTGCTGAAGTTTTATTTGCTTATGCAACATACTAGTGAAATTTAATATTTTAGAAGTAACAAAATTTGTCTAAGAGATGATTGTAAGTTAATATTTATTATATTGTTATCAATTAATAATCTTCGGAAAATCTTCCAAACAGGTGTCATATTCACCATGATAATTGTACAAATTCTGTGGCACTGTAAGCAGTTGCTTTATGTCATTTCTGAGTTCATTGATTTAGGAGAATTGAATTGCTTCTCAGAAATCTCGTGATTTATTAGATGTAAATTCCAAGTTGTCGCGGGATCTTAAACACACATTTTTTCACAGCAGTTTAATTATAGATCAAACCAATTTTTAATAATATTATGTTGACAACTGTAGAAAATATGGATTTAAAAAATAACTCTTCTCGTCTAAAGTAGAGAAGCGTGAAAATAATTTTATTTTAGTGAATAAAACACTAGACACGAAGGCATTTTTCAGTGATACTTAAAAATTAGATTTTCAAGTACATAAAATTACTTTATGGACTATTGCTGATAACAATAACGCTTTGAAATATTCGCTGATTGTGAGAAAATTTATTTTATATGTACAATGGTTTTTTCATTTATGAAAAGTGTAAGGAAGCAATATTCAAAAAATGCGTTTTCAGAAAGCGGAATATTTAAATTCAGTCCGCGTTGCAGAAAAAAGGCTCGCCGACGGCATAGACGCGAGATAAAATCTTTGTAATGATCTTGAAAAATTCATTTAAATCTTTCCGATAAATAAATGACGCTGAATCAAAAATTTTATCTCTGAATTCATGAAAAAAGAATTTTTTTCTTAAATATATTGAAATATGGAAATGTATAAGAGTGCCGAAAAAATCCAGCTATACGTACCGAAATATCGGTACAAATAGCCCCTTTTCCATCTCCTCTTATTTGTACCGTAAAAGTCCAGCTATTTGTACCGAAATTTCGGTATACCTAACCACGGCCTTGAAATATTGCCACTTCTGTTGTGGCAGGTTATAAAGATATCTTTCTAAAAATATTCTATCATTTTTCAAACATTTTTTTTACTGCATTTGGTGTTTGCTGTTTTTTACCAGGATAGCTTTTTTTGCTAAAAGGCAGTTGAAATATCTTTTTGATTGTTACTGACATTTAATCACCACCACACACGAATTTCCCATTTCTGTTATTATTACTGGGAACACGTGACTGCAAAACGTGAATCGCTTTGCACGAAATCGACGAGTTATGGTTGCTTTGTCATGTCTAGTTTGTCGAGATTGTTTTACTCGGAGACCGACAGGTCCAGGCAATTCGCGAAAGGTCGTTTCGGAAAGAACTGGACTTAAAATTCCGTACGGAACGCCGAGTATCCTTCGAAATAGGTAGCTTGTCCGGCAAGCAACTGTGATGCGAACGCAAATTTATGCATAGCGCCTTCTTGATTTTCTTTGAAGAAATTTATAGCCAGTTTCGTTTGCTTCCCGCTGACAGGCGAGAAGGAAGACGCCGATAGAACACGAATTTAAATTGAGATTTGTGAGAGAATCTCGATGATTCGGGCATCATTGAAGCCAAATGAATACGATAATTTTATGGGTCAAAGAGAATCAGAATTCCCACGCTTTTCAGACTCGCCTTTCATTTAATATCTCATATTTGTACCCCTTAGGAGATAAACAAGTAATCTCCTTCAGAAAAAATGTGTTCTCTAATTAGACAATGATTCTGGCCAACTCAATTTTAATTAATTTCATCATCAATATCCACAATGGTCAGTTTGCAAGAAAATGTTTAGTTTTGCAAATGAGGTACTTTTTTTAGAGTCGTCGTCAATTTGACAGACGCGTTTAGAATTTTGTTAAATTTCGTCGTCGGACTTGCAACTATAATAGCAAATTCAGGTAGCAGTGGATAATCTTTCCAAGGGCATATCGAACGTTCTTTGCATTCAAAATTTCACACGAATATATAATTTCCGCGGCTCCAAGTAAACAAAAGCAAAGAAATGCAGACGAATATGGCACTGCGTAATTCGCATTCGAATTACAATGATCAAGTATAGTTATAAAGTGAAATATTACTGTGGACGTTTCCGTGATACTAAATTCGTGCTTATTTTTTACCATTGTGAGTAATTTTGTATCAAAATCTTCTTTTATAAACTAAAAGCGGATATTGTTTTTAATTGTACTTGGAATATGGAGGGATTTTGTTAGAGCATCTCAGCTGCAGATCTCATATTTTTAAATATGAAAATTGAGTCCATATTCATGCATGAATTCGTATTCGCGCTTGTAAGGAATATTGTTTAATTCGCGCCTGTTTTCAGGCTCCATTATTAAAATTTTCTTGGTGAAAGAAATAATCGTTCGTGTTAATTGCTCTGCATTTTTTATAACTTATATGCGTTAATCTACACAGCACGCAATATTCAGTGACCCAGAAAAGACATATTCTCACATTTTAGACCCTTATTGAGTACAAGGCCTGCGCCCTGTGACTGATCCATACGATGACAATATTATCAGCAATGCTTGAATGATATTGAAACTTGTTTCAAAGGTGACAATCTTATGTGAAAGAGTGAGAACTGGGTCGTTAAGAGTTGGTTATTATTATTTTTTATTTCTTTGATGAGTAATAACGTATCTAGTGAAAAGAAAATATGTGAATGAAGGAGAAGATATTTGTTTTCGAATTTTGGTCTACAAATTTCGGCGAACAGTCAAATGAACTAAATATTTGTATGAAATCAAATTAGTTCACAGATACAATAATTTCAGTGAAAAATAGAAATTAGGTTTTGTAATATTCAATTTTATTTGTGACTATTTTGATTTTAAAACGCTATCAAAATTAAGTGAATTGAACATTTAAAACTTCATTCAGATATCAATGGAAGAGACTAAAACTGAATAAAAAAGTGCACTATTTGAAATTTAAACCATTCGAATATCAGTAATTAAAAATTTAAAGCTTTTCAGAATTAATCGAAGTCAAAAAAGCTTGAAAAGGAACTGAAAATGCAAATATTTCAAATGGAACAATTTTCGTTGAAATGCGTTCAGAATTCGTTAATTTTAAATTGGAAGCCTAAAAATCTATCGCTTTGAACGAATCGTACAACAATAATGTCAAATATAAACCATTTGAAATTGAAGGTTTTTTTCGGAAAAGTTTAAAATTTTTAACTATGACTTTTTAAACGGACTTTTAAAAACAGACTGTAGTATTCTTTTTTCAATATTTTACATCCAAAATAGAACAAAAATTCCAATTTCAGAGATTTTAGTACGAAAATTAGGTCTGTCTGTGTTTTCTGTTATTCACAGAAAAAACTGAGGGTTCAGTAAAGTTGCGGCTCAAGTAAAAGTTGGTACCATTTAGAATTGAGACTCCAATGGAACTCGTTTTGAGGGTTCCTTTTTAGTTCGCTGATATCCGATAGATGGCTATTCATAGTTTCAACTGCGCATGTGCCGAACAGCGCTGGCCTATTTGAAATTAATAAAGACTATGAATAATCATACAGATAAATATTAACAAACATTTTTTATTCTTTTGAAAAACAAATTAGATTGAATGACAGAAGTACCTACCTTCCTAAGAAAATTTAATATTAACGTAATATTGCAAGTTTATGTTATATGATTTTAAATAGTACCGCGCTTTTTTGGTACATGCGCAGTTGAAAACGTCGGATTTTCAGCATAACCTTAAAAACTGTCATATTTCATGTGCACTATCTTCCTTTCAAGAATGAGTAATATCTATAATTTTAGTTTCTTCATTAAATTTTTCACAGTGCAATATTATTTAATTCGAATTGCAAAGTAAAATATACACCATAAACTTGTAAAATCTTAGTAGTGACTCAAGGCTGAAGTGAAAAAATCATTTTGGGTTCCTTTTCAGCAAGAGAGGTTCCTTTTTGTTGCAGCTCCTTTGGAACCAAAAATTGGTTCTAATGGAAACCCTAGTTTTTTCTGTGTTATACTGGATTTGTGTAAACCTGTTTTATTACCTAAAAACGCATTGAACGTTTTTTTTAAATCTTTGATAAAGTATAACGAGATATTAAGGTAAATTAAAAAAATAATAATGCAATCAATATTATTGATTGAAAAATTGTTTTGTAATTTTATAAGGAATCATTAAAAAAAGTTTCACCGAATTCGGTATAACGCGGAAATCATACGATGCACATTCTGCGAAATTTTGTTAACTTACCAGCAGCAATTAGCATTCTTGTGCTTTTGTGAACACCAGGGTGCCAAAAAAAATTTTTTTTTTTTTAATTTTACAAACAATATCCCGTAAATGTCTTTCTTATGATAAAAAAATATTGCGATAAATTTTCTTTTATTTATAAAAAATTGTTTAGAGGTTCCGCTAGGCCGTTTAAGTCTGAAGATGAACTTTCTTAGCTTTCAATTTGAAAAAAATACAAATTTATGACTAATCAATTCTTTCATCCATTTAATGTATTTTCTCAACAAAAAATTTGAAGGTATTATCGGGTTTAGAATACGAAAATTTGTAATTTCGTTACAACAAATGGTCGGAAATGACTCCCAAACATTTATTTCCCTGAAATAATATGACAGAATTTTTTATACAATATAAAGAAAATATTTTCCATAAGGAATAAATTAAAAATATTTATACCAGGTTACAGAAAAAATCTTGAATTTCGAAATACACCAAAAAATACACATGTTTTGCAGTGTAAATATTCATATCGTACTTTAAAATGTATTTTTACCTATATTATTTTGTATAAAGTCTTATTTTAGCAATTAAAAATGCAATGTAATCAATAAGCATATCGATAAGATAAACTTATAAAAACGCAAAATTGCACCAAAATCGACCTTAATAAACTAGCTCACATCTTTGTCAGGTAAATGATAAGCAAAAATACAATTTCTCAAATAATATAGAAATCTTTAAAACATAAACAAATTTTTTTGTCCATTTTGAAATTCAAGATTTTTTTCGGTAACCCGGTATGAATATTGTAAGTTCACTTCGTATGAAGAATATTTTCCTTATATTTTAGAAGAAATAATGTGCATATTATTTGATGAAAAAAATGTTTAGGGCTATTTTAGACCATTAGATGTAATGAAATTAGATAATTTTGTATTCTAGGTATAAAATTTAAGTCTCATTTCTCAATAAATAGCAAACACTTTCTAGGGTTGAAAGACATTTTTAGCCATAATTTGTATTTTTTTAAATTGCAAGCTAGGAAAATTCATTTTTAGCCTTAAAATGGCCCAGCGGAACCTCTAAACCATTTTTTGAAATGAAAGAAAATTCATAGCAGTATTTTTTCACTGAAAAACAATCAAATTAATGATTTTTTGTTTAATTTTCTAGAGTGATTTTTTTCAAATTTTATACTGAAATATGAGTGTCACCGAATGGAAATAAAATTTCGAGCAGACTTTTAGGAATAATAAAGCACCCTTTGAATTAAAATATTTATATCTATTCATAATTTTCAGATTTCTCAACTTGATACAAATGATTCATATAAGTATAAACTATTCGCAAAACTACTTCGATGCAAGTACTTTATATAGTAATTATTAAAAAGATGTATTAAATTATGAAAATAGGTAAAAAGGCCGGGACTTCAATTTCGAAACTTTTTAGCAACAGCCCTTAAATTAAGTAGTTTCGAATAGAACAATTTATTGAATCTTGAAGCAATGAATTTTTCCTTCTTTTTTCATTATGTCATTCTTGTCTCTAATGAGCCGAAAAGTGAGGTTTTTGGGAGTTAATTTTTTGAATGTGAATCAATTTTTGCTTATTTTGCAATACATTTTTCAATTTTTGCTTAGTTTGCGGAAGTTATTCATGATAAAGTGGATTTCGTTTCAATCTTAATTAAAAAAAAAAATGATTTAATTGCAAACTTCAAGTGAGTAAAATTGACTAAATTTTAATTTGGAATCATAAATATTGTTATACAAAAATTATACAATACTAAATTTCAGAGTTATAACTCTGAAATTTTTCGATTTAAAGTTGAAATAATTCTAAATATTTAGGCATTTTTAAAATAACATATGTTGTTTAATCTGAAGTAATTGCTATTCGGCTGATTGAAATTCAGAGAGTATAATATTGTATAATATTGTATTGTATAATATTGTATAAAACTGAAAAATTCCAATTCGAACGTATTTACAAATTAAGAAGATTTAAATGTGAATTGACATAATCTGGATAATTTAAAATTAAAATTTTTAATTTTCTAGTAATTTGTGCATTTTCAAATTATTCAATCGATTGAAATTGTTCACTTTTATATTTGAAACCTGAAACATCTGAATTAAAGAATTAAAAATTCAAGGCTATAAGATTAAGATGTTACATTTCATAAAAAAATTTTAATCAGGGAGCGTTCAAGTATTACGTAACGCAGTTTTTTGGAATTTGTGTCTCCCCCCCCCCCCATCCTATGTAACGCTTTTTCATACTTTTCCTGTAGTTTTTTGCCATTATGTAACATTTGGCCGGTCCCCTCCCCCCACACCTCAAAGCGTTACGTAATACTTGAACGTTCCCTTATAACGTTTGAAATCGAAAATATGCAAATGGAACATTTCGAATCAATTGCTAATAAGGTTTTTAAATTTGGTGGTTTCAAGTTGGATAAGTATTGATTTAAACAATTATTAATAGAAGCAATACAAATTGAACAATTTGTAATATTTAATAAGATTAAAAGGTGTTTTATTGAAATTTATTAAATAATTATTAAATATTTGATTCGAAGAAAAGCCTGAATTTAATTTTCCTTATTCTAACTTTTATTAGAACTAGAATTGCGAGCTGGGAACTGGCCCGAGCGATAAAATTACCAAAGAATCGCGTGCAGAAATTATTAGTATTCAAATATTGTTTTATGATAAAAATAAAACACCGATACTCGTTAGTCAAGGTCACAGAACAATCGACAAAGCGTTTGTTATTTTGCATTATAAATTAGAACCACAAACGTCGGGCCGTATCTTCAGCTATAAATTTCAGTGTCCACAATAGCTATCCAACATTTGTAGTTTGTTTTCACGTTTTACAACTTGCAGGAAAAACTTCCACCGACAAACGAAATATAAAAAATAAAGCAATTCCTATCCCGCCTCAATTTTTATATTTTTCTTCCGCAAAAATGAGGAATATAATATCAATATCCAAAGCTTACGAATTCTTGAGGCCAATAAGTGAAATAAAATTTGATGGTTCAGCTTCTGGGATAATAAAACCTGATGAAACGAACTTTTTTTGTAAATGCTTCTTTTATATGTTGCTACATATCACTGCAAGTAACTATAAATTCTCTTAAAGGATGGAAATCTCTACAAATTTGATAATAAATGGTGAAGGTGCATTAATTTTGTTTGACGGAAATGAGCGTTTTGCAAGAACGAGGTGCAGTTTCGAAACGGTGGAATCAAACGATCCGATTTAAATTTAATTAAGGAGGCAGTAAAACTTAAAAAGCGATAGGAGTTGGGCTTGACAATAAACTCAACATATAATCTTTTACCTTCTTGAAAAGTGACATCGTTGAGTTAAAAGCTTCTGCACATAGGAAAGCAGATTATGGCAAATCAGAGAACAGTCATGCTCGATGAAAGATACTCATGTTCGGTTTAATAAGCCGTTTCCATCGTAATTATAAATGAACGTGTGAGATCGTCACGGTTAGTTGCTCCGTCTCACTCGCTAATATTACGAGACACTCGTTCAAAGATAAGTGCTAAACGATAATAGCAATTAACGTTGTCTGCGGATACACCAGAGCAGAGCCTTGCTTAAGAGCTTGCAGCTTATGCATTTTTATATTGTATATATTATATCGAATTTCATTTATCTCCTTCTAATCCAACCGTTTGATCTTTTTAGACCGGTGTCGATTTTTACGAGTTCACTCGTACCGCGGATCGCTGCGTGATAATTTAAATTGGATATGTTCAACACATTTCATAATTACTACTAGCGCTCTGTTCATTTTTCCTTTTTTTTTCGTTTATTTTTCATAGAGGAGGGAAAGCACCTGTTATTGCAGTTATGTTTTGACGTTACTTTCAATTATCGAGATAGCTGATAGCAAAGTGGAAAGCTGAATCAATTAGGTCTGATTTCTTCACCTTAAGATACTTATCATGGCTTAATTGAATTCTTAGAGTAAAATGTAAGCGAGATCAAATGAAATGTATCTCACTGATTTGTATAATGGAAGAGAGTGTTAAACTAATTTAAAAAATGAAAGCATTCAGAATTGAAAAATTTTCATGTTGAAAGTGGTTAAAATTTTTACAGGTAAAAAATTTACTAGTTGAAAGTATTTGACACTAAAGAATTTGAAACTGACAAAGATAACAAACAACTGGAATACGCTTATTGCTACAATTGATAAAAATTTAAGAAACGAAACTGTTTATGCTTTACAAATAAATCCATCAACGTTTTAAATTAAATGAGAAATTCTTGAGCATTCAAAACTAAATTAACAATTAAATAAATAATTTAAAAAATGGACGATAATAAAGTGGGAAGGTTTAAAAATTAGGGCCTTTGACATCGTCGGGGACTTTAGATTATGAAACTGAGGTCAAACGAAGAAGCCATTTTGTCTCGGTTTTACTGTATTTGACATAATGATCCAAATAAGAAAATTAACCTCGGCCATCGCGGAACGCCTTGTGTTCTTGTTGGTTTCATAACTTATCATGCCTTTAAAACGCAATGATAATTTTTTTATTATATTTCAATATAT
>CAKNWT010082863.1:0-10182 GCA_932066315.1 Andricus coriarius | reverse complement strand
TTACAGGAGAAAAAGTTTAAAGAACATACTAAAAAAAAACATTTTTTACCACTTTTGTTACGTTTGTCGACAGAAATCGTCAGAAAAAGTCAAAATTCGTGAGAAATGTTCAGAAATCGTCAGATATTTGGTTCGAAGGATATTCCTTTTATTAGGGGTCCAAGAATAGAATGCAATAAAACCTAATCCTTTTTATATTTATTTATGCATATTCTGTTTTTACTTATATTTAATTATTAATCATTATATATTAATAAAATCAATCTGAAGGTGAATCTGAACGTTTTATCCATTTTGACGTATCTCTTTCTGTTTACAAGATACATTATGTTTATCCTAATTTTAAATTTTGTAGGAAAATTTCTAGGTATCTGAAATCGTCGAACTCCGTAGATTCTGAATTTCTAACTTTTGAATCTGTATATGCAACATTGAAAAAAAAATTATTTTCAATTTTTAATCCTTTTGGGTTGGCCTACCTGCGGTCCTAGCTACCTGATAGGAAGAAAAAAGTATTCAAAGAACTATATTCTCGATTTCAATTCCTTCTGATTATCTGTAGATAAAATTATACTTTGTTTTTGATTTTTTGAATTTTAATTGTGATATGTTGCTCAATTAAGTTTTGTGGGTAATGATTAAGAAAAAGGATATTCCTAACAATATTGAAATTGTCTTTGTAACATGAAATGTGGGACAAACCTAGAGCTCTGTCAACTAAGTTTGGATTACTGCAATTTTGTTTTGAAAAGGATAAATTGGATAAATTAAACCAAAGTTATTCTAGTATGATTAACTACACTTAACGTTAGGTTTTCATGAATCTTGACTTTCTCTTATTTCTTGTTTGTTTATAACGGATTTACCATTTGACCCATACTTAGTTCTCAGGTATCGAAGAGATAGCGTCGTAGTTTCATCGCTGTTCCCACCTGTTCTACTTTTTCGTACCTTGATAAGGGTGCTGTGTGAGCACCGAAACGTTGATGGATATTATTAATGCTTTTGTATTGTGATTTTATAGTAATAAAACTAAGAAAGACGAAAGAAATAAAAAAGAGAAGGAAGGGGATTTGGTGGCTTGCCTCCTCAGTTTTCTTTCCTCCTTTTTATTTTGGTCCAAAGAAACAAATTTTTTGTTTTGTTTTTAGGAATTCCAATAGGATCATTTTGTGGTGGTCGTCCAAATTTTATCGTTGGATTCTTGTTTTATTTTCAGGAATTCAATACATTGACTTGAGTAATGGGATTTAGAATTTGATTTTAATCTAATTTAAGATTCTTGAATTTTAATGGTCAGGATGTTCAGGAATCGTCAGAACTTCTGACCATTTGTGACGATTCTTGTCTTTTTTTTTGGAGGGGAAACAATAATTATTATAATATGAGAAGCAACTTGAGCTGTCGCAGGTCAAAAGACGTGACTTACTCCGGAGAACTGAAAATATCGTACACAACAATCTTCCCTCCACAAAGTAACTAATGCCATCAGAGGATGAAGCCAGCCAAGCTACTCTGGAAATACAGGATGAGGGTCAAAAAACCCGGCGCAAGATGAAGTGGACAAAGGAACTAAAAGAATGTGTTTTTTATATTTACTTTTAGGCCGAAAAAGATGGTGGACCTGTACGACGAGAACACATTCGTCTTTTTTTAAATGCATGTCCCCATTTGGCGAAGAGAATAAACGAACAACATTCAGCAGGTAAAAACGCTCAATATTTGTTAATGAAAAAATCTCTGAAGCCAACTGCCGCATAGCGCGGCAGTTTTCTCCGAGCTGTCGGAGCGTCAGGGTGCTCAATCGAGTGAACCCCTGTTTGGAAGTGGCGTCGAAGTCGCGATGGAGAAATCCCTGGAGCAACAATGCGCGATTAAATTTTTCGTCAAACTTGGAAAGACCCCAGGCGACACTTACCGGATGATTCAAGAAGCCTCCGGTGATGATTCTTTGACGGATGTTTCAGTCGGACGGCTGGCAGAAAATGTTCAGAGAAGGCCGAGAGAACGTCACCGATGAAGCCCGTTCTGGACGCCCCGCAACATCGCGTGCTGACGACGCTGTGGCGCGACTGCGCGAGTTACTGAATTCTGATCGAAGAATGAGGGTTCGGTTGTTAGCTGACACATTAAATATTTCGAATAGTGTTACACCGGATTGTGACCGAAGATTTGCAGATGCGGAAAGTGTGCGCTTTACCATGACAACGTTAACGACGGTTCGGCAATCGCCCTACGGTCCCGCCTTGGCCCCACCAGACCTCTTTCTGTTTCTAAAGATTTACAAATTCCTAATAGGACGTCATTTGGACACCATTAACAACTTCAATCTGATCAATAAACACTGACGAAAATTTCTGACGCATTACTTCTAGGAAAAACACTGTATTAGTTTAGTTAATGTTGGTTGCTCATGATTAAGGTACTTGATTCTTTTACCCCCAAAGCATCATCGTATACTCTAGGTATTTGTACCAGAAATTGTGCACTATGTCCGGACTGTGATGTTATGTAAGCTCCATTTCAGGCTTGTTCACGGTAGAACCTTCTTTCATCTGCCTAAAAGGTTAGATTTTATTGCCTTCGTGCACTACTCTTATCGTATCAACGCAGTCTAGCAGTAAAAACATCAATTCTCTGTCGCTGGATGTCTATAATCTCAACCAATATTGATGATGTCAATGCCTTGATGTTCCCAGGATGGATGATTTTACTAACATGGCGTATCAGCTTTCTGGTTCAATTTCCTTTCTTATATTGAGTCAATCGATCCAATTTGCGCCTTACTTTGCTGACTGATTTTCCATGGTGGATCTCGTTCCCTTCCTAGGGCAAAGAATACATTTGCAGACGTAGTTCTGCAGCCCAACTTTCTAACGGCTGCCTTGGTGCTCCCAAGTTGCTTCAGTTTTTTTTTCTACAGCTTTACCGATTTCATGGTAGAACCGTTTTCCATACAAAGTGGTAGCGCATCACTGCTTCGTCTTGTTTAGGTAAGCAATCGATGCACTGCCGTGGCATTTCTGTAAAAAGGCATCCATTCCTGCAGTAAATGCAGGTTTAAGGCAATCTGCTGGTGTATGATCCCTGGAACATCATTGGGTCTGTGAGTATACTCGTTATGCGCTAACTTTCTGCAGCCGTCAATGATGTGCTCGATCGATTCATTAAGATCACCGTAACACCGGTACCGATCTACGCAGGTAAATGGTAAAATCGTTCCGTTTCAGGAAAGAGTTTGCCCCGCCATAGTCACAGGTTGGATACTTCACTATTCACGTTGGTTTGATCTTGTACACTGGGATGTTTTCCGTGTAATTGCTTGTGTCTTCATTCCCGTGCAATCTGTTCATGGGCGGGAGCCTGAATGTTTATGCCGTTCGGATTAGGGAGGTTCAGAAGCATATAATTCTTATCTTCTTCACAGGTGGTGTTGTCAAGTGGATTGACTTGTACAGGGTAACCTTAAAAAGAAATAATAATGAGATACAAATATGCTGTAAGGAACACATGGAGGGGGTATTGTCAGCGAATCGAGAATATACCTGACACTACTGGACTCCAGAAAATCTTAAGGGGTAACTCATCATTTTAACTGAAGGCATTAATATTGCCTTCGGGCAAAATGGCGGAGACGACTGATGAAATCCTGGAGCACCTAATGAGGGTGCACTTCCAGGCCTTGGAGTTATATTACACGAATAAGGGGGCGGCCCATGAGCTATAACCCTCAGGAGGACCACATTTAGAGCCAGAATGGAAGATTGGAAAGTAGCAAGTCGTATTGTCACTTATTCAAAAATTATAATGGTAGTAAAACCATTGAAACGATTTAAAGCTGCAGGAGATGGTAAAATATTCTCTGCATTCATTTAAGAAGGATTTCCGTCCTTAATGGGTCCATTGTGCGGGATCTTTCAGGCATGCTTATCAATGGTATACACCCCTGTAGCATGGAGGAATGTCAAAGCAATCTTCATTCAAAAGCCGGGTAAGGTTACCTACCATGAGGAAAAATCCTTCAGACGAATCAGCTTGACCTCGTTCATGCTGAAAACACTCGAAAAATTAGTGGACCTTTACATGAAAGAGAAAAATCCTAACGGAAATACATCTTTATAAGAATCAATTTTCCTCTCCAAAAGACAGATCAATCATAGACGCTATCTATGCATTTACCTCCTGCGTTAATAATACAATACGGACAGGTGGAATAGCAATTGCAGCGTTTCTAGACATGGGGGGGGGGGCAATTAGGAACACCCCAATTGAATTTATATACGGCTCTGCTCAAACACACGGAGTTAGTGAAACCATAAACAGGTGGCTGCACTCCATGTTGAAAAGCAGAACGGTACATACTTCACTACCTGGTTATGAAGTGAAGGCCAAAGTTTCAAAGGGATGCCCACAGGCAGGAGTTCTGTCTTTAACCCAGTGGGCGTTGGTAATTAATGACCTGATTACTATTTTAAAAGAATCCGGGTTTTGCACCCAACGCTATCTAGATGACGTGGCGGTCCTGGTAACAGGAAAGCAGGATGGCACCTTAGTGGAACTCGTGCAGTCAGCGCTTAACATAGTACATCAATGGTGCAGAGACCGGTATTTATCCTTTAACTCCGACAAGACAGAACTCATGTATTTCACCACAAGAAGGAAGCTTCCTGGCCTTAGAAATATTAAGTTCTATGGTAGGAAAGAAGAATTTTCGAAATCAGCAAAGTATTTTGCTAATTTAAACCTAAATTAACCCTAAATTAACCTGGAATTATCCTAAATTAACCTAGAAACTTCATGTTGACGCAATGGTAAAAAAGTTAAGATGGATTTTTGGGCCTGTAGATGAGCAACAGGTAAAATCTGCGGCTTAAAACCCAGGATTACTTACTGATTATATATATATTGATAATCAGACTTATGATAGCATATTCATCAACGATCTGGTTGCCAATGACCAAACCAATCAGTACTATTAAACAACTGAAAAGCCTTCAAGGGGCTTACGGCTTGGCGATCACTGGTATTATGAAAAAAATACTGAGAGCAGCTCTTCAGGACATTCTGGACATCTTGCCGTTGCACCGTTTCGTAAGAAAGATTGCGGCAGCGGAAGTCTGTAGACTCCTAGTAGGTGGTAACCTTCATTATGTTGAGGTGACAGATCTACATGATATCAGTAAGCGCATGCTATGCGAGGATAATATTCTCACTATGCAAACTGAGTTTATGTTGAGGAAATCATCCTTCGTGAAACTCTTTAAGGTCATCTTCCCTAAAAGGGAAAAATGACATGATGAAGAGAGAATGAAATGTGGGGATATTCACTGAGTGAAAATGAGTGCAAGAATTCCTGAATTTCGAAGAATACGCGATCTTTGATGAGTGAAGCGGAACAATTCAGAGATGGCGAGAATCGAAGAGAACTGGAAATAATCGAAGAGAATACGGATGAATTTAAAGAATACAAGAAGGGCAGGAAGAGTACGAAATGAGTTTTCTATTCTGGCTCCGAACATCTTTATTTATTTAATAGATTTTTTCTTATAATTGGTCAGTTGTATGTATCAAAAAATGTCGTAGAAAAAGAATGCTTCTCTGGGAGTAGTCCAACTTTTGTTAGAAAGTTTTTGCTGTGGAATCAAAATTTAAAAAAATAAGCACAGTTTAATTTTTCTAATTTTTCAACGTAATTGTTTATTTTTCTATTCCAACAATCGACATAATCAAGAAATGAGACAGGCAATTTTTCTTCGTAAATGGTTTTCTCACCGATGCTATGTTCGCATTGTAGGACAACTAACTATTGCATTATATAAAAAGAAAATTAAAACGCGAATATCTGGAAAGTGATCAATTTCTCGGGGAGGGTGGCCCTAGTTTTTCGAAATCAGCAAAACATTTTACGTAATAATCAGTAAAAAAAATCGAATAGACCTAGAACTGCACACAGAATTTCCCCTGGCTCATTCCGGTAGCATCCTTGGAAAAATGACTTATAAAGACTTTACAATATAAAATGAAATAATAAGTCCAAGCGATTGCACCAGAGTCAATTAAGGAGTTAAATATCATTTTAAAAATTTCAAGTGATTTTTGACGGATTTCAATAGATACACAAAAATTCTAAGCATTTTATAATATTTCTATAAACTGCCAATTATTTCACAAAAATGAGAGGATTTCGTAGGATTTCAAAGATTTAAAGATAATTTCAAATCCTTCGGTTAAACTGCGTTATCGAAGAATTTCCTTAAATTTCGAAAGATTTAAAAGCATTTCCATGCACGCGGAGCCACTTCATGTTACATACTAAAAGTCAAACATGATGTCCTATTTCCCGCGAAAAAGAAAGAAGTGAAGGGATGTCAAAATATCCTGGGGGAGGCGATCGCCGGTTTCGCCACCTTGTAGATCCACGCCTAATCTCTTCCTCGGGCATAGACTGCATTTGTAGGCCTAGTTCTGCGGTTCCACGTTCTAATGGATGAAACAGCTGCACAATACACAAGAGTTTGCACCTCTAACCCAGTTAGTATTGCGTTCAAATGTACACGTAAAGCCTTGCTGTGCAGCTGTTCTATTAATGCATGCAGATCCTTTGTAATGTTCATCTTAGGCAGAGAATGCTTTGTATTGGTTATACATGTCTGAACTCTAGTAAAGCATGACCAAAATTCCTTACAAGGTGCTGTAATTTTTCTGGGATGTTGCTGTTGACATGAACGTTATGAAAGTCCGGATGTGGTTCTAGTGGATCCGGTACTTGATGTACCCTAGCACCTATGCCATCAGCTACAGTCAGTTATTCGTTGTTCATATCTTCAAAAGGGACTTCATCAGTAGGTAGCTGCTGTTCCACCTCAATTTTTATAATTTTTATAGCAGCTATTGCAATAGCCGACAGCAATCTGTTCACAGATATTGAGCGTTTTTGGTCTCCTAGATTCTGCTCATTTATTCTTGTGGCTAGCTCTGGGTACTTAAGTGAGAAGAGTCGCTAGTATTCTCTCCACACACTGTGCCCACTTTTCTCTGCCAAAAAATAAAGGCGAATAACATCTGTGTTCATATGGTAGGTCCATTTTAATCGCCTTCTCGGTTTCTGAACCTCTGCTTCTGCCTCTGGTCGAATGAGGCCATCTGCCTCTGGAGGATGTGGTCGTGCTGGATCATCATTAGGTTGCGCAAGAAAAACAATTGCCGCTGCTTAATCTTGCGGTGCAGCTTTCTGTAGCTGCTTTTCATTATCGACGTTTTTCCACGCTAAATCAACCTGTTGTTTAATCTCCATTGCTCGATCTTCTGAGAACTGTAGATTATTCCTGATGTCCTTCACCGTAGCGATTAGATCTCTTAGTGCGACTTTCTTTATATAAGGATACTTTGCAGCAACCTTCGCACTTTCATAATAGAGACGCACCAATTTCTCGTCCATTGTGGTATCCCACTTGATGCTCTCCCACGAAATTTCTGTTGAGATGTTCTTGCTGGCCAGCTGGTTGATTAGTGATATCTGCCTGACCATCTCGCAGCTCACCGTAACCACCGTTCCGCATGCTGTGGCCCCCAGCGGTGGCTCCAGGGGCGTTTCGACGATCATAGGTAAGCGGCAAGCGTTTACAAATTTTCAAAAGTCTCTCCATTAAAATGTATGGGTTTTGGTGTACCTCTTAGTCACTTTTCTCTTCGTTCTCTGCCTGTCTGGCATGGGAAACCCTATCAGTAGCATTTCTACAGCCAATATAGCCGTCAAATTGATGAGAGGAAAGATCAAGCCCTACCGCGACTGTATTATTATTATTAAATGATTGTTGTTGCCCTGTCTTCACAAGGGATTTACTTGTTACTTTTTGGTTTATGTTGCGAAACTACATTTGACAGAAAAAGAGTTTTTCCTGCATTTTTTTCGGAATAGAGAATTCACATGTGCCATTGTTAGGGAAAATAATTATTGTTTCTTGCAGAGCACTTTAAACTAACTTTATTTGTACATGAAATTAATAAATGTTTTGTTCACATCATTTTTTAATTAATTCTTAAAAAACGGGGAATAATGGCTGTAATGGCAAAATTTATTATTGATAATAGATCTGTTAGAGGAATTTCCCAGTGATTAGATGTTAAATTTATAGCAGGTGTCGAAAAGTAGGGTCCTACTCTATTATAATTATCTTTCTTTTCGCGTATTAATTAAAATCGTGAGAAGCGAAGTTCATAAAAATTTAGTGCGGGCTGGGTGTGAACCAATAACCATGTCATTACATATGAGGTGCGCTACAAATTATACCACCGTAGTCCGCATGTGAAAATTTTACAACTTTTATTTTCTGAATTTCAATGGAAATTCGTATTTTATTAGATTTTCGTATTTTTAGGCCAGTTACATTATTTTAAATGATGTTCGTTAGACTGTCTAATATAACAGCCTCTGCTGTTATAGCGCTAACAACTTGGGTCCTACTTTACAGAAAATATTTTTCGTTTTTCGAATTAATTATGAAACACGACATGAAACATGCTTTATTCATCATTTACAATTCATGATTGATGTAGCGTCAGTTATTCGTATAGTCCTTGTCAGTGATTGGTTAATCAATATTTTCTGGACATTGCTAAATAGTTGTTGTATCTTATCGCAACAGTATAACTATTTTTTTCTTCATTTTTTGTGTATAAACTTTATTCCTACAAGGCGATAAAAGTTTAGAAATATTTTAAAATGTTAAAAATGGGTTCTATGGGTGCATACATTGTTTTTACCATACCTGCGTAGAAAAGTTGATTTTCGATGCCTGTAAATCATATTGAAAACAGTTTTCTTAGTACAATTGTAGACCAACGTAAAAATGTAATAAAATTATTAATTTAGTGCTTGGCTTCCGTTATCTAAGCGATTAAAAACCAGAATGTGATCTTACCAGACTCTGAACGTTTTCTAGCCTATAGGAAATAATACGTAATTTCTAAGATGTAATCATGTGTAGTGAAAACTCGAAACAGGTTCGGCTAGGGTCATGTAATTTGAAAGGATTCTAGTCCTACATTGTGCCCGTTATTTATTGTTTATATGTCCGGATCAGATAAGAATACACTTTTTTTGATTTTATATTTTTCTCAAAAATGAGATTGACGAAAAATTAATTTAAAAAATTCTAAATTTTCAAGAATTTTTATCACAGTATTGGCAGTAACCCTGTGACCCGATTTTTTTAAAGCACGGTGTCGTATTTAGATGATCTAATTGAAGGGTCTCCAAAAGGAAGATCCTGTATCTACTGGCGATCCCGGGCCAATAGGTCGGATCTACTCAGCTTTTATACAGAACTGTCAAGAAGGATCCCCATCAATGACCTGAGTCGAAGAAGTGCCTTAAAGAGTTGCTTCTTGCACAGCAGAAAAAAATGGGGCCATCGAGGTTCAGTTTTATGAACCAAACCCATCCAACTAAGATTTTCTTTCAAGGGATCATAAATTTTCTCTCAGTTTCCCATCGAAAAAAACAGGTAGATCCTGAAAATAGCGAGTCGATTCTGGGTTAGGCTGCCCCTATGAATTGTGGAGATTCGTAATCTAATTCAATAGAATGCTTATAGCTATCTCCATACAAAAATTTTCATCTAAGAATTTTTGACATTGTCAATTTATCGTTTATTAGTAACTTTTTGTTCAATATTAGGAACACAGCAACAGAATAAGTTCCAAATTTGTTCATGTTGGCAAGATCAATCGATAGTGCATTTAGAAAAACAAATCTATTGATGTATTTGATAGAAATAAACTTATAATATAAATATACAGATTTGTCAATTTGTTTAACGTTTATAACAGAAAAAATCCCTAATTTGAAAATAGACCCATTTTTAACAATAAATAATAAGAAGCAATAATAAGTCATAAATAAATATTAAACAAGAAATAAAAAAAATCGCAGGTAATATCGCCTTTTCCATCCCTTCAAACTCCTTTTACAATCCAAAATTCTCTTCTTCATTCCCTCAGACTCCTTTGACGTTCCAAAATCTCCTTTCCATCCCCTCAGACTCCTTTTAGAATGCAAAATCCCCTTGCCATCCCCTCAGACTGCTTTTACAATCCAAAATCCCCTTTTCCTTCCCCTCAGACTGCTTTTAAAATCTAATGTCTCCCTTTCCAAAATCCCTGACTCAATAATTTTTTTTT
>CAKNWT010082801.1:0-11000 GCA_932066315.1 Andricus coriarius | reverse complement strand
ATAAATACACAGCCCATTGGATTGTTGGGGCACCATATCTCTTCTCTGAACTTCCTGCAAGTGCAAAATCACAAAACAACTGGTTAACCTGTTTCTATCATGGAATTGAATGGTTCGATGGAGACATCCCACTGAAGTTTTTATATTCAAACCTTCGAGAGGTGGCCAAAACAGCATCACAGATTTACACGCGTGGTCGAGAAAAAGCCTCGCTTTTGCAAAAAATCACCAGCAGACAAATCATCAATTTGGAAGAAGTAAACTGCCCGGCCTTTAAAAAACTCGACGACAGGAAAGATTTCTGTTTTCACCATGGAGTTAGAAAGGAGGAAATGTTTAGATGTGCTCTCAACAATGGCATGAAACTTCGCCACTGGCTTCGAAGACAACGACAAAAAGAAATTCTCTGTAAACTGTCAAATAGAAAGTCAACTTACGGAAAAACAATAATAAACAGGAATTCAGTTCCAGACGGTGCTGAGGTCAAGACTGAATCTTCAAATAAAACAACTGCTTCTAAGCCTTGTGCTTACGAAATTGTGAGCATTAAACATGAACAGTCTGGAGATACTGCAGGCTCTTCAGGTTTTACAAGTGCCCACGATTGGTGTATACCCAGCAGATCAAATTCCCAAAACCTGGACAAGACCGGCTGCAATAGTGGTTAACACTGATGACCACACTCAACCTGGTTCCCACTGGGTCGAAATCCATATCGACGGAAGCGGTAGAGGATCCTACTTTGACAGTTACGGGATACCGCCTCTTATTCCTCTACATCTTCATCGTCTACGTAGAAACTCCAGCCTCTACAGATGGAACACCAAACAACTACAGAGCACCTCATCAAACGTATGCGGTCAGTTTTGTGTCACGTTTCTTCATCATATGTGTAATGGTGGTACTTTGCGCCATTTTACTGATATTTTTACGGACAATCTATTAGATAATGATCGTATTGTGGTAAACTTTCACAAAAGACTTTTAGACAAGTATAAATTGAAATTGGTTAGAGCCCTAGACTCTAAACACGGTGGCAGATGTGTTTGCTCACTACGAAATAAAAATCGGTTAGATTCGTGTGTACAATCATGTTTGTCGAAACTCGCTACTTTGTACCTTTTGTAAATATGATTCATGTATTGTATAGGTGATAAGTTTTGTTCTCTTCTCTCATATGGAATAGTTGGTTGGAAATCGTCGAATTTAGCAATTTATCTTCGTTTGGATCCCTCTCGTATTTGTAATGAATAATCTCGATAATTTACAAGTATACTCTTACTTATAGAATAGAATTAAGAATTTAGATGTAATTTTTTACTACGTTTCTCAGGTACCTATATTTATATCCTTAGAATTAAGAATCTAGATGTAATTTTTTTGATCAAGAATAAATAAAAAATACATGTAACCGGGAAAAATATGTTTTAGTTCATTCACCTGTCCTTTAGCTTTAGTTACTTATAAAAATTTGTTTTTAGAGGTTAAGTTAAAAAAATTTCATTGCAATTTTTATAAATAAATTATCTTTATAATAAAAATTTCTTACTTTTAAAAAGCTAGATTAGACCTAAGACGCTCTACTTATTTTCTAAGTCTCACCCCCACTCCAAATTTCCCATAGTGTCACCCATGGTTGACCCCCACTTCAAATTCTCCATAGTGCCCACAATGGCGGACCCCCACTCCAAATTCTCTATAGTACACAACAGTGGAACCCCCACTCCAAATTCTCCATAGTTTACAACAGTGGAACCCCCACCACAAATTCTCCATAGTACACAACAGTGGAACCCCCACTCCAAATTCTCCATAGTGCACAACATGGCGGACCCCCCACTCCAAATTCTCCATAGTGCACCTTATCTACTGAGGTCGTTTTTACACTTTTATAACATTTTTCATCACGAGGGGTATGTATGTATGACTTAGGGGTAGTTTTTTGGATTACGTATTATGCGTTTTCGGGAAGCAAAAAAAAAGCAAAAAAATATACCTTAATTGTTTATTGCATTATAATAATTTTTAGCCAGTTTTCATAGGTGGCGGCGCTGAGTGGATGCCGTGCTAGCGTCGCCACCCTTATCTCGGAAGTTTAAAGAGCAAAAAAATTTTTGTTTGAGCATAAAATTTGCAAAAAAAAGCAAAAAAATATGGCGTTTTCCATTTTTCATTTTGCCGTGGTGGCGGCGCTGACTTGACGGACCTGTGGAAACCTGCTGCTTTAGTCCGTAAGATTACAATGACAGTCGGCGGAAAATTACCTCGCTAGTGCAGGGTCCTTTTATTTCCTTCGACCGACGGTGTAATTTTCAGCAACTGAAGTGAAATAACATGCGCTGCCGCGGCGTGTTTTATGCATCAGTGCAATTTTACCACGACAGAATATGTGAAATTTCGAGAACATTTTTTACAGTGTTTATAGACGACTATCGATTAATAATCTCTAGCCTAGAGAAGCAAGGTTTTCAGGACTACTTTTACAAGAACGTAGAGCCACCCCCTATTAAACACGTGATCCGAAACATACCCATTTCTTTCCCCGACGATTCAGTTCTTGCTGAACTTAAGGAAGAAGGGTACACGATCACCTAAGTAAGTCAAATGAGAAATTGACAAACTAAGAAAGCTATCTCTATGATTCTCGTAACGGTCTCTAACACACCACAGGCAAAAGAACTACTTAGCCTCCAGCCTTTTGCGTTTATAAAAATAAAGGTCGAGCCCTACGTCAAACCTAAAAAAACCTCTCAATGTTTTAAATGCCAACGATTTCATCATGTCTCTGATATGTGCCACGCTACTCCACGCTGTGTGAAGTGCGGGGGTGCGCCTCTAACCTCTAAATGCGAAAAACAACGTGGAACTCCGGCCACGTGCGCTAATTGTGCCAGAGACCACACCGCGAATTCCAGGGGTTGCTCTGCTTTTAAAAAAGCCTCCATAAAAACCATCAATAATAAATCTAAACTTCATAATTCAAACAAAGCTACTGCTCCCTCTAAACCACCTGCACATATCTTACGAAAAGAAAATTCGGCACCAGCAAACACCCCAGTAGTCAGTGCAACCCCCCCCCCCTCCTTAAATGACAGATAGGATCCGATAGAGATGGATAGAATTCGGAATTTCTTCGCATCTGTATGGATTCTTATACGGTATTTGTGTCTGGTTTTAAATCTGGTACTATACGGAACATGGTCGGTGTATATAACATTTTCTATCTGGTTTTTTTATCCGGTTGTATACGAAATACTTTCGGTGTCCAGTAAAACCCTATACAGTTTTCATCGGATTCTATCCGGATACTTATACGGTTTTTGTGTCCGACTTTTAATACGGTTCTACATGGAACTTAGTCGGTGTATACAATTTTTTCTATCTGGTTCTTTTATCCGGTTCTATGCGAAATATTTTCGGTGTCCAGTAAAAACCTATGAGGTTTTCATCTGATTCTATCCGGATACTTATACGGTATATGTATCTGGTTTTAAATCTGGCTCTATGCGGAACTTGGTCGGTGTATACAATTTTTTCTATCCGGTTTTTTATTTGGTTGTATACGAAATATTTTCGGTGTCCAGCCCTATTATATTTGGCCTATCTGGTTCTTTATCTAGCTCTATGCGGAATATTTCCGCCGTACATATTGCCCCATTGCGGTATTTTGTCGGGCTCTATACGGATTCTTATACGGTGTAATAAATTTGGATTATCTGGTTTTTTATCCGGCTCTATGCGAAATCTTTCCACGGCCCATATTGCCCTATCCATTACAGCAGCTTGAAACAGATAAATAAATTTGCAAGAAAAACTGTTTTATATATAATAATTGCACTTGATTTATTTTGGAAAATACGCAATTGGAGAGACTGTCAGTAACAAACATAATCGCACGCACAACGCTATGAAAAATCGCCCCCGCTGGGGATTCGAACCCTACCTGAACTACCTAAATCTAAACCGCACGCTCTAGCTAATTACGCTAATGTATCGCTTGGATTTTGTCGCAAAAATCTCAGCCAAGCTTTTTTGCTGAAAAGCCAGAGCTAACGGAGGAATATTTTTTCGTTTTACACAATTTATATTAATAGGTGGTTTTAAAAATGCTTAATAATAATAATATTTAAATCTAATTAATTTAAATTTTAATAGTTGAATGTTTAATTTAAATATTCATTTAATATGTGATTTCTGTTCAAACTGTAAAGCTCCAAAATTTAAAGGATTTATCACTTTCAGATGTATTATAAGTAAAAAATATTTAGATTTTAGTACAATTTCCCAGCATAAAAAAATAATAAAAAAATGATAATTCCAGTTAAAAAATTATTCCAGATAAAAAATACTTGAACCTGAAATTAGTACTCTAACTTTAAAGTTTAACTTGAACATCAAATCGAAGACTAGCTGAAATTAGAAGTCTTCAAAATGAAATTTTTTAAATAATAAAGCTTTTATAAAATTTAGCTAAAAGCTAATAATTATTTATTCATTTTTAACCAATATAAGAATGCACATTATATAATATAATAAATAGTATAATAGTATAATAAATTACAAACATAGGTAAGTGAAGTAAACGGTGTTTTTTTGTTAAGTAATTTTTTTATTTTTATTTCTGGAACAATGTTTGAAGGGTTGCAGTATACAGCATTAGAGAAGCAAAAAAATATAAATTTTTTAGGAGAGCTAAATAACATTCTGTAAAATCGAAATCACCATTTAAAGTTATAAACAAAAGTTGACTCCTGAGCTGAAGTGTTTCTGAATTGAGGCGAAAAAAGTATAATAAAAAAAATTTCCAGTTCCGCGAAAAAAAATGTGGAAGTTTACAATCTCAGAGTCACAGGAACCTCAAAATGAAACCGGCTCGGTTGATGATCACGATAAAAACTGCGGGTGAACTTCCGAAAAGGGTGGACCTCCGATTTTCTTCGGGCTCCGTATATAAAAATCATGGTTTTTTGCATTTATCTCAGTAATTATTTAAAATTTAACAAAATGTTTCTTATAAAAGTTGTAGATCTCCTCGAAATACACATTTTATGTTTTGAGCATTTTTTTATACGAGTGATAATTTCCGAGAAACTCAGTAGTAAATCGATTTTCGTGTTGAAAATTGATAAAATACATGAGTCCATACATCCATTAAGGTCGTACCCCTACCCCTTTTCCACTGCCGCGTGGGGGCGGGAAGGCACCTCTGTGATTTAAAAAACCATGATTTTTATCAGTTTTATGGTTTCCCTACTGAAAATTTGCGGGCGCATTTCGAAATATCATAAACCGCTACAAAATTTGCGTTGACTTAATTCTTATTGTCTGAGGTTTAATTAAATAAGGATAACCGTGAATATTTATCAATTAAAGAGCAAAGTTTATTGAAATACATAATAAAATTGTTCGCAGGACATTTTCAAAGTACATCAATGGTATGTTTTGCAAAAATCGATACGTTTATGTGATGCATGACATTTTAAAAGTCATAATTATTGATATTATTAATAATTATAAAAAATTTGCCCGAAGCTGTGCTTATTATGCAGACGAGAAAATCTTTTTGAACAAACCGCACAGCAAATTTATCTAAAGATATTACTGCTGAAGGATAACCAGGTTAAAAATAGTATTTGTTATACAAGTGCGCAATGATGGCTATCCCCGCACGAAGCGCAAGTCGACGTGAACCGAAGATGAACCGAAGTGTGGGTGTTGTGCCTTGCTACAAGTGAGTCATTGCTATCTTTGCGCACGAGTGCCGAACTTCATTTTTTGTTACGCCTGCATGCAAAGTCTCTTTTGTGCGCCATGTACAAGATTCCAGAGAAGGCTTTGGCGAACAGTGCGAGAAAGTCTCGTTTCGGTGCCTGCAGATGGTACCCGAAAGGGCTCTTTCGTGGAATTGTTGCAAAAAATATATTGTTTAAAAATGTTTTCGTTTTTCGAAAAGGGTGGTGCGTGGCTGGGAAGCCGGTAAGGAAGAATATTTTCGTTAAAAAAGTAATTACCATCGTTACAAAATAAATAAAAGTTTGATCGGTGATAATTGCTGCTAAGGAATCAATTTTGTATGAGTTACATTTTTTTTCTCTGTAGTTACGCCCTAGCTCTGTGCTTGGCCATTTAGTCTTACCAAAAATCCGTAATACTAGACAGTGCCTAAATTATGAATCATTGATGACTAAAAATGATTGAGAAGATTAATATTGATTAATATATACCAATTAATTGTCGACGACTTTCGCTCTCGATACGCTACATTTTTGCGTTGTAGCGATTTTGAATTCCAGAGTTTGTTATTTTGGACCAATCCTAATATATATTTCCGCGGATATGATATCATAACAGCATTACGTCTATTGATATATAATCAGTCGTTTTATCACTGTTTCAGTTGTTGTAATAAAGCTCTAAGTGTGAAATAAAAAACTTCTCTAAATACGTTATTCTGTTGACAATTATTATATTTGTGCGACCAAATGCAGTAAAGGAAATATAGAAACTGTTACCTGAGAGTGGGGAGGCCTCTGGTCACTTGGAATTCACTGACGGTCAGGGAATCCACTCGAAGACGAATGATTCCATGTCCTCTTATTGCATCTGGGCACCCAAATGTCGACGTCTTTTACATTTACGATCGATTATTACTTTTTCTCCGCGTCTAAATTAGATATCAAGTTGAAAGTTTTCGAAAATAAAATAAAGGACCTAACTTGTAAGGAACATTTATGTGGTGATACATTTTTACTACTACAAAACTAATTTTCCAAAAGTTATTTTTTTTTACTTGTAAAAATTCATTAGTACATAAACGTTCCTTAGCCCCTCTTTTACTTTCCCAAACCTATCAGTCGCTAAGGTAGGGATAGGGTAAGTGTCATATGCCCTTAATAAACATACTTTCCCTAAAAAGACAAATTTATGAATTTGTAATTAAAATTACTATCTATTCGCAGTCACGGCGTACTTTTCGTGCATCATGGAGCGATTGAAGAGGTAGTCGATATACAGGGTGTTTTTTTTTAACTTGAGACATCGAAATATCTCAAGAAATACGCATCCTATGAAAAAATATCCAAAATAAAAACTTTGTATTTTCAAGGGGGAAAAGCGACTTTGAACAAATTTACCCCGCCCCACCCCCTCAGGAGGCAGGCAGAGGGGTAGCTTTGTAATTTCAAATGGGAACCCCAACTTTTTATTACAGATTCAGATTCTCCTTCATGAAATACATAAGTTTTATTCGAAACATTTTTTTTGATTCGCAAAAAAGAAAACCACCCCCGATGTCTCCTGGGGGGTGGGGTGCGGTAGATTTTGTTCAAAGTTGCTTTTCTCCCTCGAGAATAAAAAGTTTTCATTACCGATATTTTGTTCATAGGATGCGTATAATTTTAATATATTTCGATGTCTCAAGTTAAAAAAAAACACCCTGTATAGAAATAATGTTACTACTTTGATACCTTTGAATAGGCTTTACATGTACAAAATGCTAATTTTAATTTCCGCTACTTAGCTTCGGAACAGTCGACCACTTTCTAGTTGCACAAACTGTAGATAAAATTTTAATGAATCGATATTATGCATTTGAAAAATCTCGAAGGGAGTGATTTTATCGTCATAATAACTGAAAATAGTAGTAATTTGACACTGCGCATAGGCACTTAACTTCTCCAATCCGCAGTAATACACAAATTTTATTTATTTCGTTCGTATTTATAGAGCAAAAATCATTCCCCCAGGTTTTTACTTTTTGAAGAACTGCACAGAGGTTGGGATGAGCGTTAACAGTTGGAAGACGTTTGGCAATTGTGTGCTCTTGCCTATATGATTCGCTCAAAAAAAACTGTTGAATATGAATATAAGTACCATTCTTAAGTGTAGCAAAACTATTATTTGATCGATCACCATTACTTCTTTCTTTTGAGTAGATACAATTATTATCGTTGATCATTCTTGTATAAGAAACTGTATCTTCGGGCAATTGGCGTTGATCAATCCATATGCTTTTTGCGATAATAGCAGCGCCGCAATATCTCACATAATTAACTTTCCACGGTTTTTTTTGTGTATTTCGTTCCTTTAGATTAAAGGAGTATGCTCTCAGCCTTTTCGAAGCGTCAGGAAGAATATGCTTGTTTAAACTAATTTCACAATGAAGCATAGACATATGTCGATGAATCTGATTGGGAATCCCTTTAGCAGATTTAATCATTCTTAGTAATTTACTGTGAGCTTTTTCAAAAGGTTGTTGGTGAACATTGTACTTCATAGTGTAAAACATAAACTTCTTTACCAAATATTCCATTTGTTCTAATTCAGCTTGAGTAATGGTAGGTTTTGGGGTATATGCACTGCTTCAACAAACAATGCCCAATGCTCTACTAGTTTATTTTCTAGAATTATTTCCAGAATTGGTAAACTGAATAACAGTGTCTAATTTTTTTCATATCAGCAACAGATAAGGTGCTCGAAATTGGTGAAAGCTTGTTGTCAAAACAATAATCTGCAAATTGAAGCGCGATTCCCAATCGTCCGAAGTGCATGTCGTCGGGTACGAATCTAAGTACGATGTCGAATTTCTTTAAATTTTTTAATGATGATACGCGCTTAACAGCAAACGTACAGTCACGATTTGAAGAATTACCAAGATTCGTAGCATTTGAAGAATGAAGCGGAATCGTAGGATTAGCCATCTGCTTATGTGTTCCGGAAGTACTAAGATCGGCAGAATTTCCAAATTCTGCAGAAATATAATTAATTTCATTCGCAGGACTTGATTGTTGCAGCTGTATTCTTGAAATAGGATTTATAACGTCTTCAGACACAGTTTGCCATTGAATCGATGTATTTAATGAACGCTTGAAGAAAAACATTCATGTCCGGTTCGCCTTTCCCAAACCACAAGGCACAAACTATAACGTTTGCTGTACTAGCCTCCATGGGTAATTCATTGAGCATTATGTAAAGTGTGAGACGGTCCGTTCTATCTTCATAATTAGAATAAAACCATAAAGTTACGGGTGAATATTTATATTGATACGCCTCTGACTCATAAGTGGACAAGCAGGTGGAACGAAGGGATGATTCACGAAATAATTGGATCGTACGATCGATTGCGCGTGCCATGAGCTAATAAGTGGGAATAGCGTGGGACCAATTCACTTCATATGTTAGATTCCGCGAAGAAAGGGACCTAATGCGTCAAAGGTGAATTTTACAGGACGGGCGATCGTAGCAGAGTCGGCAAGCTAGGATTTGAGCTGTGGGTATTCGTCTACGGAACGCAGCCCCTCCTCTTACCAGACCACTTTTAGGCACGAGCCAGTGGAGCTCACGGACACGTCGCGTATAGATGTGTAGTAAGTGGTGGGGCTGGCTTTTGTAGGCCTCTCGCTTAGCTCCGCGTACCCGTATTATTCCTATGTTTGTAGCTTAATAACAAGAAAAGTAATTAACTTAAAAATTTTCTGATTATTGGTAATGAAAGAGTAACTCAGAAACTATCGATTGGTATAAGAAAATCAAAATCGATTTTTTCCGCATTAGGTCCTTTTCTTCGCGGATGGTCACATATATTGATCCCGGTATCGGTACCACTGGACCTCTTACTCGACCCTCTACAAGGAAAAAGCCTGTCTTGGTCTCTTTCATCTGCCTGTCATAGAAGACAGAAATTTGAAGGATACTATCTTAATTCTGGTTGAATTAGAATAGTAGAAGTGAGTTTGTGGGAATTCATTTTTTTTATATATAAATTAGTCTATGCATGATTGTAACGACCTTGCACTCCATCCATTTGTGGAGACCTCGTTGTACATGTTTGCCTTTAGTGTGGGTAATCAAATAAATTATAAAGTAGTGCCAGAATGGAATTCGTAACGACCTTGTACTTTCTCTCACAATAAAGACCTCGTTGTGCGAACAAAGTTTTGGTATCTGAGTCTATAAAAGAAAGAAGGGAAAGAGAATCCAATTTATAATAAAATTTTCTATTCCAAAATTAAATTAAAATCAGAAAAGTACGCAATCATCTCTCCCTTCAATGAATCTACAATCCCTCACTTTTGTCGTCAAATAACGATTTAAAATTTAGTAGGAATTTTCATTATAAAAAGCAATCCTAATCAATTGTTGCTTATTTAATCATCAAGTTTAGTTATAGAATGGTAAGGACTAGTTTTCATATCCTATCACTATTGGAATCAACTTATATCGTTGGTTGCAATTTACTGGACAGGAAAAAGTAAACGCAAATTGAACGAATGTCTCAAGGAAAATAAATATCATTGAGATACGTTTAAAATGCATCATTACCATTACTAAAAATTAATATAATTTTTGGTAAATTTGAGATCTTTTAGTAAAATCAGCCAACCGCAGTTGTAATTGAATTGAGAAAATTGATAAACACAAAATCTATCGCCGGACAGAGAAACTGATAATGTCACAAGTGGATACACAGAATCCGTCGAACCTTCAACTTTCACTGCTCCGTCGCAATTAAACGTGAAAGTTAGATAATGTTTTCTTCTTTTAGGATCTAAGCTGTTCGAAAAATCTCTATACGCCTTCCCATCATATATACAAATTCCGTGTTCACCACGATTGACAACTTTCGGTGCATCAACAACATTCTCATTAATTTGATGTTGGGAAGAAGAATCTCCATAGCATCGTCAAGATAATTTTGTAACAGTCAATCATTTTCTCGCAGTCCTACGGGAAATTCGTATTCTCGATTGATTTCTTCATCATCACCATTATCGTTATCTTCGCCATCGTCGTCTTCATCGTCCACATAATCTACAAACTTGAAATTTAAAAAAAAAAAAATTTGTTGAGTGCCCGTAACCAAGCTGCATGTCTATCCATTCTAATTTAATTATACTTTTTCAGGGTCCCAATACAGTACCTTTTCGCGTTATAGCAATTTCAAATCCCAGAATTTGTTATGTTGGACCCACCCTAATATATATATATATATATATATATAT
>CAKNWT010082771.1:0-11556 GCA_932066315.1 Andricus coriarius | reverse complement strand
AAATCCACCAACTTCTCAAATCCCAACCAAACAAAGTATTTTCATTTTAATACTGAGAAACGATGGTACTTTGATGGATTTATTATTTAATGTTCAAAATGTAGTTGTTTATATTTGTACTATCTACAATTGTTATAAACAAATTAATGAATATAACTTATATCTGCTGCATTTTCGGAATTCAAATGCATTACTTACATAGATTTTCTTATTAAAATGTTTAAGAATAATGTTGAATTGCAAAAGAACATCAATAAAAAATAATAGTTAATATTTTTAAAAAGTTTTATGAACAAATTCTTTATTTGGCATTTTTATTCATGTGAAGGATGAAACTGAAGAGCATCATGATGAAATAAACGAATAAACTCTTTATTTATTTGGCAAAAATAATAATTTTACTTACCTGTCTTGTCCTATGGTTAAGTATGATAGCAAAGATTCATTGGCAATACATTTTTAGTTAGTTTCGAACAAAAATTTAGGCCTATTTTTGGAATAATATTGAAATTTTGAATTTTTTCATACATATTTTTTGAGTAACTAAGGATTGTTGATTTGAAAAAAAATAACAGCAAGGATTCATTAGCAAGACATTTTCGATTAATTATGCAAAAAAATTTAGCCTATTCATTATGACATAAAAAAACTTTGTATTTGTTTATAAAAATTGTTTAAATAATTTTCAAGCAGCAGCTAGTCCTTACTGATCGTAATGCGACATTAAATTCTCTTATATTTTATATGTTTTGTCCACGAAAAGTGAACAACGTAACACCAACGTAATCTGTTTCGAATCCGCCCTTTTGAAAACTACCAATCAGAACGGGTTTAGGGCGTTTGAAAAAGGAAAGGACGCGTTTCTTTTATATCTTGTCAATGTAGGGAGTATGGTATTGATGAAAAGTGTAAATGTCGGTCCAACGACGTTAAGTGTAATTCTATAAATGCCATTCAAATAGTTCATGTAAGAACAAATATAATTATTGCTTTTACCCAAATCGAGTCATCTCTTTTGAAAGCTGCCTGTCAAAACGGTTTTGGGTCGTTTGAGAAAGGACAGAACGCGTTCTGGTTGTTTTGAAAACGACCAAATGCGTTCTGGTCGTTTATTTCGGTCTTTGAGCCTCATATATATATATAATTATTATATATTCGGTTCCGATTTCGATTACTTTGGAATCAATCGGAAGGGCCTATGACAAAGCCAGCAGACGCGTCCTCAGGTTTCTGAAAGTGTCCCTGTACCACGGGTTTCTGCTAAATATGTTTACAATAATAATTAATAAGCATTCGCGGACAATTGTCCATGGATGGTTCCGAAAAAATAACCTCAAAGCGGAGGCATAACAACTGAACCAAAAGCTGAATGACACCTGGGTGAGATGTCTTACACGGTGACACTGGGATACCAGGCGACCTCTCAGACTATGCAGCCTTATCATTGCATGTGGGGTATATCAAAGATAAAAAAGGACTTCAATCTCGTTTTCTATGTATTCCTTTAGTAAAAATTGGTTTATGCTAGGCGTATCTGACATTAGGGGTGTAAATATTCCTTCTAAAGAAGGAGCGTACTTTTCAAATTCTAGGCTTTGATGCTAATAATAATTATTCCGATTATGAAGTAAATGTTTTCATGTATAATTTCCTAAACAAGCAAATAATCTTAAACAAAAAAATCATCAGACTCTGGCTATCATTATTTTTTCTGGTGTGTTACCATAGATATTCATTTTACGATTATGAAATGTAAACAGAACTAGTAGATATAAACCTGAAAAATAATCTTCACTTCACATATTATTTTAGATGCGATAAGATTCTTTAAAAAAAAAGCTGCTTTCGGCCTCAAGATAAACATGTCTTGAAATTGATAATAATTATAATTAGAGACCAGTTTAAATTATTGATATGAGACTTGCAGAAAACTTACTGAATATCTGCTAGAACTTAAATATATAGTTATTAATTTTGTTTAGAAGTGTGGGGAAGAAGCGAGTAACGCGGCGCGCATAACAGATATCAATCGATAAAAAGGAAAATATAATCTATTGCGGTGCGCAATATTAATTTTATCTTTTTGCATATTAAAAATAATTTTCTAACCATCGAAGGCACAATTTCAGTAAAATCAGATATCTATATTCATTTGCAGTTTTAAGGAAATTATAAGGTTATATTTTGAAAGTATATAAGTATCTATAAGTAGTCTAAAGCTATGAACATACAATATTCAATATTTCAACTTTTTACCACTAAAATGGCTGTCCGCGCCGCATTACCCGCTTGTGTATGGTATGGAAAATTAAAACGAAATTTTTATTTTCAATTATTAACGAAATTCACCTATTTGAGACACATGACATCCTTCGGATGAGTCAGAGGATCAACATTGGCAAAGTTTAATACATTTGGAGCAAGATAGATGATTTTTTTCGCAACACAATTTTTTAACTCAATTTTATCAATTCAAACCACACAACTGTCATAATAAATGGAAAACACTTTCAAACAACTTTTCACCCTAAAAATTAAGTAATTATCTCAAATATCCAATTTTTTTCACTACTTGATAATGCATTCATAAATCCATACAAAGTTACTCGTTCATAATACGCAGAATTTTCTAAAAGCGTCCATGCCACATTACACACTTCTCCACTAAGGGTTACAAAATTTCAAATTTTAAGTAAAAATATCTCAAATTGACGATCTACAGGTTAATTTTTTTTACATTCAACCTTCATTATTTGACCTCAATTTTGATATAATGGAAAAGCGTTTTCACTCGGTTAATCCTCATCAAATAGTTTCTAATGATCAATTTTGTTACTATAAATAAAAAAATGTATATTCTTGCAGCTCATCATTATAAGAGAGTTGTTTGAGTAATTATAATTTTTTGTCCATATATTCTAAATGATAATTTGAATAAATGTGAAAAGTTGAATATTTATTTAAATAATATAATTTCTTTGTTATATAAAAAATAAATTTAAACCATTTCTAAACAACGTTATCACAAATCTGTCTAAAATTGAATTAGCATATATATTTAAATAAAGCATTAACATAAATTGAAGTTTCACTGGTAATCAGTGATCTCAGTACTACAGGCTACCGTAATCAATGAAAATACACTGTTTTTTCTTTAAAGAGCATACTTTAATATGTTTTTCAATTTTGAAAGACACTCTACTACTTCAGGCCTGCAAATTTTTGATAAAAAATGAATTAAAAATATTCAAATTATGAAACGGAAATAAGATAGTAAAAAACTAGGCACTAAATGTAAGTGCATGTCAAATGTCAAAGTAACAAGAACGAAATGGCAACACTGATTCAATAAACCATAATATCAGGAGCCCCTCTCTTTTCATCCCCTTCTTTTATTACTCTATCTCGCTTATTCTTTCTCTCTTTAACTCACTCTCGCGAGTACCGGAAACTGGAATGAGGGTGGTCGCCATTGATACCGACATAAATCACAATAGGAATTTGTATTACAGTTACAGAGGCTGGTGGATAGGAAATAAGGAATGTAATAAAGAAAATGGGCGAAAGCGGGCTAGGGTGGTGAAGCTAAAGCGAAAGACCGAATGCCAGAGGGAATGGAATATATTTCCAAGTCTGCGAGTGTTTATTCAGATTAAAGTAAATTTAACAAATTGTCCACTTTCGAAATTATCTTAATGTAGGTACTCTTATCTTCAAATAGAATCTTGATGGATATATTTGATGTATTTACTTACTTTAATATTTTCAAATAAATAATTACAATTTACATTGTTTATTTGTGAAACTTCATATAAGTTTAATGTTTAAGAATAACATATCAAAAATTGATGAATCTGTTTAGAAATTTTGGGCCAGTGACCAAAACCAAAGCTTGATGTGGAAATTTATCCTGGCCCAATCTTGTCCCCTTATATTTTCTAGTACAAGCTGCTCGGGTATTTTAACAAATTATTTAATTAATCAAATTTAATATTGCAGCCGCCTACTTTAACCTATTTTTCCTATGTCTATTTTACAAAGGGATTGAAGTTTCGGAAGGATATGAAAATTTTCGAAAGCTGTCTGATGGAGGGAAAGTAATCGCTTGAGTGGTCTCACTTGGTGTTTCGTGTAAAGCAGCCTTTAGGCAACGAAACTGGGTACCATCGCAGTTCGCGAATTCCGTCCTGTCATTTGTAACTGTCGGCCTGCTCATTACAATTCCCCATCCCTCGCGACTAAAACTACCCCCGCTTCGCTCATGGCCCCCCTTCCCCCGACGCTTCCGAGATCCCGAACGAAAGCGAAGCAATTGCACAAGCGAGAGAACTCAACCCATTTACTTCGCCCTTATCGTCCCTTACGCCGCGAGGGGTAAAAGAGGTGGGAGGGCGAGACTAATAAAAACATCCATTTTTAATTAGGCTTTTAATTGTTTTCCTTTCGCGCTGCCGTAAAGTCACGACGCCATTTTGCAAGCTGCTGCCCACGCTTTCCTCACGCACTTAAACGGCATAAATGTAGAATGGAGTTTGCCTCAGCCAACCCCACTCGCCTGCTTCCAAACCCCTTCGTTTTGCGAGGAAATCTAGTTAAGGATACTCGTTAAAAGTATTTAATGCGCAGAAGCGGTAGACAAGTTTGTGAGGCGAAAAGAAATACTTTGTTACTTGTTTTATATTTCTTTGCTGTAGAAAAGGGTCGATGAAAATATAAATGTATATCGCTTAGGTTAGTGAACTCAAAATGTGTTCCAGCTGTCAACAGCTTATATATCTGATTTGAAACTAAACTTTAATTTGCTCCGCATACAAAATCAAAATTATGCCAAAATAAAATTCGTACCAAGTTCTTATTAACATCTAATCGGACTTCATGTTAGAGGTCCGGGGTTCGATCCCTGAGCCAGTACCTCTGGAAATCTTTCTATGTACATTTACTCAGGTCTTGATGATTCGGAGTCCACCTTAGGCTCAAGTTTCCCTCATCATGCACTTCTCTGCCACCCAGCCCGTGGATCGTTAAGAAAACGATGTCGCCAACGGCGCTGTTTCGGGACTTCTGAGAAGGCCCTCCTTAGCAGGCCTGGAGTGCTCCTACGAGGGCCCCTAGATCGTCTCACGAGGGCTTAACGAGCCTTCAACGAGGTTTTCTAGAGCCTCTTGCGAGAACATCTAGAGCCTCCTAGAATGGCCTCTAGCCTCTTATGAGGACCTTTAGAGTCTCCCACGAGTCCTCTATACACGGAGAAAAATTGATGGTCAGTTTGACCGTCTAGATTTGCAGACGGGCCGTATTGCAGGGTCCACTTTAGGACAGCCCTTCAAGACGGCTAAAGCGACTATCCTCTAGAAGGTTGAAACAAGAAGTCAAATCGATGATCTCAGAGTTTCGACTTGATCATCTCTGACGGCCGACTCAAGCGTCCTAGAGAGTCGAACCGATCATCACAGAGGACGGAATTGATTATTATAAATGGTCGAATCGCTCATCATAGAGGGTCGATTTGGTCATATCAGTTAGTCGAGTTGATTCCCTCGGACAGGCAGGTAGACAGGTCGATTTGATTATCCTACATTTTCTATATTTGTTGCCCTTTTCCTACTTATTCCAGTCTCTCTCTTATGAGAGACTGGAAATCATAAAATTAAGTGGAACCTATAAAACCTCAAAATTTAAAAGAAATACATGAACTCTGAACGCATTTTGTTTTCTTTGTGGAGAGTGAGGTGTATGAGACATAATTTGATATAAAAAAACAGTGCACATTGACAATATATTGTTTGGAGCACGAGAGGCTAAGGATATGGCACGGTGTCACACTGGATTGTAAGATTTCAAACATTGAAGTGCATTCAGAAACCAATATCCCACATCTCGTTACTTTCTTCATCATCAATGAATGCTGAAATTTTTTGCACGCCATCAGTTTAAAACGACACGATGCCAACAAATTGATAGCTGAACGTGCAGTTACGCCTTTATCTCTCTACGAATGTACGAAATATCGAAAAGCAATTAAGCCATTAGGGAGAGAAGAAAAAGTAGAGAGAGTTACATAAAAGACGGTATAATGTGAATAAGGATAGTAGGGTCAAAAGAGGGGTCAGGAGGGGTGAATATATGAGGGAGAGGTAATAGAGGGCTTGAGGAGAGGGAAGATGTTTGAAGGTGGTTTTTTACATATATACAGGGGATATCGAAGGAGGGAGTGATTACCGAGAAGAGTGAAGAGGGGCCAGGCCTTACATCTTATGAGATACATGATGATGGTAAAATGGAAAAGAAAGGTGGTGATGGTTAAGAGGAAGTTAACCTTTTAAATTGATAATGGTAGGGCGCGGAATCAGGGATTATCAGGGCATATGGACATAGGGTTAGAGGAGGAGAACGTAGTGATGGGATCAATGGATATAGGTATTGGAGGAAAAAGGACTTGGGCCTGATTTATTTGGGTATTAAAGGTTTATGGTGAAAAGAAAAGAGTGTCCAGTGGAGTTGTTATGCAGTGGAGAGTGTAATGGGAATCTGAGACAGAACTATTAAAACAAAAGTAAGTATTAGATTATTTCTTCTGGCCAGAGCTGATTGGAATTATTCTCAAAGTCATTATGAACTTTTAAGATTCATGAACCGTAAATAATGTTCATTATTAATAATAAGGTCTATAAACAGTAAAAGGCATCGAAGAATAAGACCATTTTTTTACGCTTGGAGAAGGGATAAAAAGTTGCTAGTAGGTCACAAAATTAGTCTGTTATTTCTTAGTATTTTAAGGCCAAGAATATTTTTAATGATCATAATACATAGAAAAACATTTATACTGCATTATTAAATTTACCGATGCAGTATAAACTATAAACTTAATAAAAAATTATCTTATGTTCTCGCAAGTATTTTAAAGTAATGACTATTGGTCAAAAGTACGAAAAGTAGCATTTTTTTGCTCGGTTGAAGCATAATAATTTTTGTTCTTCTTTTGAATGAATTGAAAATGTTTTCTAGTGCTGCTAGACTCACGCCTACATGGTTCATAGCTCAGGAGAAAAGATCTTATGCTTACACATTGTTGTTAAACTTATAAACTTATAAAAATGAAAAAATTATAATTTAACGTTATTTTTCAGTATCCTTTTTGAAATTTTATCAATATTTTACCTTTATAGCGAATTAGGAATGTAATTGAAAAATGAAGATTTAATCAAACCTAGAAGCAAGCTTGCCTTTTGAATAAGGGCACTTCTAATTTGAACTGAGATTTAGTTTCAAAAGTTGGTAAGGTATTTCTTAATTCCGGAAAGATGCTCTGATATCTTGCCTCTCGACATGCAGCATGATGAGATGTCAGAAATGTGCTGAAATTTAGATTCCCACCCGAAATGTGGACAGTATATTATCTTCGATTTCAATATGTCATTCCCGCCACTTTATTTAAAAGGATGTAAAAGAGGTAACACCAGAACATAATCAGTTTTTTTCTTCCAAGACAAGAGATAGTCATCAGAGAATGTTTCCAGAATCCTTATTCAAAAGGTGAGCTGGTTTCCTGGTTTTATTACATTTTTTTAATTTTAAATACATATTTAGTTCATTATAAAGTACATACAATGATCTAAAATTGATAAAGTTGCAAAAAGGATACAGAAAAATAGCCTGAAAGTATAATTTTTTTCGTTTTTATAAGTTTAAACATCAATGTGTGATCACAAGATATTTTTCTAGGGTTTAAACTATGTAGGCTGGTGTATATAAGTCTGGCGGCTTTAGAGGGAGTAATTTTGGCACTTATTAGCAACTTTTTATTGCTATTCCACAGTAAAATAAAGATATTTTCATTCTTCAATGCGCCCTGATAAACAGATATCTCAATCGGATATTTCATGGTAATTTTTTTTTTCAGTAACTTTCAGATCATTCACCTCAAAATGTTCTTAAAATACGTTCAGCAACATTCTTCTATCAATTAATTTACTTTTTCTGAGTCTATTTACATTTCTTTCTCTTAGTTTTTGCTGGTCTTCTTAATCGAGCTAAGGAGATATTAGTAAATGCGACGTTCACTTCCGTCGAACTGTCCATGTCAGCTGAAAGAACATGAACTTGACGGAGGAAAACATTCTCAATTTACACGTTAGCCATTCCATTTGGCTCGAATCAGCGCTAAACCATTAATATCATCGAGACTGGCAAGTTGGATCGCCACCAGGGCTGTTATAGTAAGAATAAATTTTCGCAATTTAGTTATATATATTTATTTTTAGAAATCGACCAGCTACAATTATTCAATTCTTTATGAATTCATATAAACATAATTCTAAACATTTTTTAAAGTTGAATTGTTGCTGATTTTTAAATATTCAAAGTTTAAATACTATTACTTTTAGCCTTGTATAAATGACGGAAATATTTTTTTACATATTTTGAAATAATATTTTCAGCTAACAATATATTAGTTTAAAAACTTGTTTATGTTTAATATTATTCGTAAAAGAATGTGTTGAAACTTAACTATCAGTATACTTTAATATGAATTGTAGTCAAGGTAATGTATGTAATTTTTGTCTATTGCATTGAAATTAATTTCACATCACAATATGTGTAATTTTGTTATTCCTGTCATGGACATGAAAAATCCTTTAAAAAAAGGCTTTTCTTTAACACGTGAAGTCTTGTTTCATTTTTAGTTTGGGAAGGATTTGATTGGCGGAGCTGGAAAATGGAAAAGGGACTTATTCGACCCTCCTGGGCTATTAGTCGGAAAAGCTCATTAGAAATTTTAAAAGTTCATTAGAAATTTTTAAGTATGAACGCATTTCTTCCGATTATTATCAAGTCTTTCCAAAATATAAGACCTTTAAAAATGTTTAACTTGATCAAAAGGCTAGTTTTACATTTTGCTGATTTACACAAATTTTCATTCAAAGTAGAATATAAAAATCGATTGATTCTGTCTTGAAAAACCTGTTAGATTATGAAACTGTTTGAAGCAGTTTTCATAAAACGTGCCCAATTTCTGCATACGGAATACTTTAAAAAATGATGAGTCGAAAAAAAACTACAACATCCGTTCTTTATTGCTTTTTCCTATTTGTGTCAAAATAGTGAATTTATCCTATGTTTTACTCCGGGTGTAGAATGATATTCTTACAGGAATTTTTATTGTATTTTTTTAGTAAAAAATTATAATCTTGCACTTGTTTCAGGAATGAAGCAATCGTCGTAAGAAATAACATTTAAATATAATGATACAACAAAAAAGAATATCATATAGTCTATAAATCATAACTTCCATACTTATTAAATATTTGACCACTTCTACACTGTTTGAAAAATTTGAAAAATTTCACAGACTAATTTTGTGAGACTTCTCAAACTAACATGTTTACTTCTCCACTTATTTGGTGTCTTTATTCGTTTCGAAAAAAAAAATTTAGTAATCAGGAAAACTTTTAACATTTAACCATTTATCCAACAAACCGCCTTGACAACGTAAGTGGAATATTGATATTCTGAAGAAGAAGCATTTTTACAACAATTCAGTAGAAAAGACTCTTTTGGGCGCCATGTACAGGCATCGAGAGGAGGCTTTGACTTTGGCTTTGTTTTTTCTTTGGGTTTGTCTTTTTCTCTGACTCTGGCTCTGGCTTTGGCTTTGTTTTTTCTTTGGCTTTGTCTTTTTCTCTGACTCTGGCTTTGGCTTTGTTTTTTTTTTTTTTTTGGCTTTGGCTTTGTCTTTTTCCCTGACACTGGCTCTGGCCTTGGCTTTGGCTTTGGCTTTAATTTTTCTTTGGCTTTTTCTTTTTCTCTGACTCTGGCTCTGGCTTTGGCTTTGTTTTTTCTTTGGCTTTGTCCTTTTCTCTGACTCTGGCATTTGGTTTGTTTTTTCTTTGGCTTTGTCTTTTTCTCTGACTCTGGCTCTGGCCTTAGCTTTGTTACATTCTCACCTCAATAAGAAGGTATTGGTTTTATGTGAAAAATGACTTTCGCGCATTCAATCAAATGCCGACGTTTTGAGGCCCGTTGAGTCAGAAAAAACGGGTTTTACTAAGGTGTCTGTCTGTTTGTCCGTATGTCTGTCTGTAGTCTGTAGTCTGTAGTATCGTGTAGGCATGATAACTTTCGAGAGATTGATCAGATTGGATTGTGTTTTGGCATACCTTTTGAAGGCCTAAAAAGAAAGAACAAGTTCGTTAACCAGCTATTTTGGATTAAAATTCAAAAAGTGAGCACATTTTGAAAATTTTTTAGACCACTTTTTTCAAAATTTAAAAATTCTATGTACGATTATTAGTAGTAATCCAAAAGATAAATAATTTATCCTAATGAAATTTTTCGATAAAATGAAAATTATAAGAGTTACAAATTTCTTATTAATCACTTTTTCATAGGACGCGTGGTTTTTGTTTTATTCGTGAAAAACAACATAAAAGTAAAAAAAATGTAATGTTTTGGAAGACGACACAGTGAAAGAAAAAATAATAATGGGCAAACTTGTTCACTCAAAGAGGATGTACAAATTTGTTATTTATCATTTTTAGAAAGATCGAGTATATTTTTCAATCGTAAAATTGAGCATAAAAATAAAAAAATTAAATTTTATAAAAATGACGCAAGAGACGAAAAGAAATGAAAAAAAGAGTTTTTCAACCAAAAAAGATCTACAAACTTTACGCCACTATGCGTATTTTTGGTTTAAATCATAAAAAAATAACGTTGAAAATAAACAAATTAACATTATGGAGAAACGACAGAAGTTGCAATGAAATGTATAATAACAACATTGTTTGTATAGGATGCACACTTTTTTATAATTATAAAAACAAGACAATGAAAATACGTATGTTTCAATACCAATGCATATTATGAATTGCGATAGTATAAAATTATTGAAATGATAGATTTTTCAGGGTAGCTGAGAATAAAAATTAGTGCAAAATAAGGAGCGAATATTAAAGTAATCATGAAAAATAACTTATGTACATTATTTTGCAAAATCTGAATAAGCAGAACCAGCTTGAGATACAAAAATAAATACGATATACACGTGATGAGAATGTGTTCGTTAAAGCCAAAGGAGCTTTAACAAAAGTGAAGTTATAATCACCAAATTACAGTTGTCGATGATTTGACCTTTAATTTAGAAGGTCTTCGTTTCCTACGGCTCACTTTCGGGTTCGTACTATGCCTTCCGACTCGTGCGGGCATTACCATCTTCGCGCACTTGTTTCGAAAAACACTATATCGCAATTGTCTAAAGTTTGACAGCAATGTTTTCTAAATTTATAGGAACAAAGTTTTAATAAGGGAGTCATCGTGGCTCAGATGGTATAGTGATTGACCGATGTTCCAATACTGCAGCCTTGGCAGCCACGATGGCGCGGGTTCGATTCCCAAAGCAGGAAGCGAGGCTGGACGTGCTTTCTGAAAGCTTCGCTTCCGTCCCTTGGTATGATACCCCACAGATACCCTACAGTAATATAATTAACCCTACAGTACAGTCGCTAATGACCCTGGCAGTTGATGCGACTATAAACATTCAACTAAAAAAAAAAAAAA
>CAKNWT010082613.1:0-11849 GCA_932066315.1 Andricus coriarius | reverse complement strand
CCCCCACGAAGTGTTGAAAAGGGGTAGGTGTTTGACCAACATTATTTCTGTGACCAGATACAGGGATGGCCTTCACGCCCCCATGAAGTGTTCGAAAGGGGTTGGATTTGACCAACATTATTTCTGTGATTAGGCACAGGGCTGCCTTCCCGTCCCCACGAAGTCTTGGAAAGGGATTGCGTTTGACCAACATTATTTCTGTGACCAAACACAGAGGTGCCTTCCCGCCCCCACAAAGTGTTGAAAAGGGGTTGGGTTTGACCAACATTACTTATGTGACTAGTCACAGGGGTGCCTTGCGCCTCCCAAGAGATATTGGAAAGTGATGCGGGTTTGACCAACATTATTTCTGTAACGAGACACAGGGTTGCCTTCCCGCCCCTACGAAAAATTGGAAAGGAGTAGGGATTTCATCAATATTATTTCTGTGACCAGACACAGATGTGCCTTCCAGCCCCCACGAAGTTTTGGAAAGGGGTAGGGGTTCGACCATCATTAATTCTGTGTCCAGTCATAGGGGCACCATCCAGCCGCCATGCGCTGTTGGAAGGGGTGAATTTTCTGAATTTTTTTATTTCCGTCAATTCATCGAATTCCTTCAATTCTATGTACGGTTCAAAAACTGGTAAAAAAATTGTAAGTTCCGGTACTTTTTTTTACCGTTACTGACAGTGTGAATTCCACGAAATCTTTGAATTTCGTGAATTCCGAGAATTCATGGAATTCCGTGGATTCCATCCATTTCGTGAATTCTGTGAATTCCGAAAATTCCGTGAATTCTTTGAATTCCAGGAATTCTATCAATTCCGTGAATTCTATCAATTCCGTGATTTCCATGAATTTCGTGAATTCTGTGAATTCCATAAATTCCATAAATTTCATAAATTCCATTAATTCCGTGAAGTCCATGAATTCCTTGAATTTCATGTACGGTTCAAAAACCGGCAAAAAAAAATTGTCGGTACCGGTAATTTTTTTATTTACCGGTACCGACAATTTTTTTTTTACCAATACTGACTGTGTATACACTTCGTATTTAAAAGTCTTCAAATTCCAAACAATGCAATGTATTCAAAAGTGTTCAGGATAATTCAAAAATGTTAAAGTATTTATTGCGACAGAACTGGGAAGAATCGTGCAGAATGCTAAAAATTCAGGAGGGTTCTACAGATTTCAAACAAGGCATGCATTTTGAGTAAGATAATTAACTCGTCGACCATTTTTTCTAGTTTGGTTGCTACGTAAAAGATACTTTTTAATTTTTGAATCTCGTTTAAGTGTGAAGTTGCACCAAAGAGTCAAAACCTCCTATAAAAATAAACGGAGCGGAAATTATACGATCTGAACTTGTATGCTAACACACTCTCAGCGATGGCACATGGACTGTCGGCTATCTAACTCTTTTTTTTGATGGGTTAATCTGAAGATACTGATAACTGGAATCATAATTTGCTTAGTTAAACCATTTTTGCATAATTCATAACACAAGCTAACTTGTCAGAGATTACGTTTCTGAACATCTTTGCTAAAATTTTTAAATTGAGACATAGAAATCCCTTGACTTCGTTGAGCTTCTGAAAAGATGGGTTCTCAGTTAACTTCATAAACTTTGGATATAGTTGCAGTCGTTGATGTATTGTTTTACTTTGTTTATCTTTTACGAACATTGTCGTTATCCTGCTGCATGTTGCTTTTGCATAGCCATAATGAATGTCAGTGTTAAGAACTTTATAAAATCTTAGGTATTATCTCCGTTAAAGTACAGACGATACATACGTCCCATACTTGCGAACCGTCAGAATGTCAGAAAAGAAATATCTTTGATGCATTTTTACAAGATTAGCCTCAATATTGTTTAAATTAGCCTAATCGATTCTTTGTGAGTCATGGTACGTCGTCTACCAAATATGGTTTTATATTTTATAATCTAGGTGGAAAACCTTTGTTCACGCAAATAGGACGAGAACAATGTCTTGTCTCCTGAATGTAAGCATACGAGTGAAAATGTTCTTAAAATTCTTAATGGTCCGGTTTTTCTCAAATATCAGTTGAAAGTGGGATGGAGAATCAGTGTGAAGTGTCAAAAATACATTTCATTTTAAATAAAACTAGATAGGAAAAGCACGCGAATACAACTTTCCTACAAGATGTCAATATATGACAGTGTACTCATAGATATTCAGTGATAATGCCACATTTCATTGCATAATTTATTAGATGCGCCTGTCGATTCTCTAAAGACACGGATCATCTGTGTAGGATACCTTTCCTTTACTTTCTTGTCGTTATATTTGTTTCTGAAAACGAAATAAAAACTGAACGAAAATTTTCTTTAAGAAAAATAATGGTAAATTCAGATAATTTCATTTTTATTCTAAGAATTGAGCACATTCCGAAGCAATAATCAACATGTATCGAAAAGCGAAATGAAAATGCAAAACTTTCGTTCTCTTTTTTAAAACGATATTAGAAGATATTTAATTTTTCCTCGGAAAATAAGACAGATTGGAAGAAACTTCCAATTTTTTTTTACCAACAACTTGTAAAACTGGGAGTTTTTCTTTATTTATGAAAATTATGAAAAATTGCATGAAAAAGTTTCGTTCTTTTCTGATCTTGAAGGATATTATTATTATTATTTTGCTTCTGCTTTTTGTTTCTAATACAAATATTGAAAGAAGGTTTCTTTTTGTTCCTGATGAGAAAAATGTAAAAACAATACAAAACAGGTCAGAACTTTACGCAGTACAAAATTCTTGTACATACTTTCCATCCTGAGGTTTAACCAATTTTCTAGATGTGGTCAGACTTATGCACTGATACATTGCAGACTGATTTTTAGGTGTAACAGCTTTCACCCTTCCATTTCACTGTAATAGTTATATTTCTGAAAATGCATCAAATTTGTAAGAGCATTTTACTTTGTTTCAGATATGGAAACGAAAATGATAAAACTTTTATTTTGTTACTGGAAGATATTTGAACCTGACTTTTGAAAATTAAACGTATTAGAGGAAACTTTCTGTTTTGTTTTAAAAATTTCGTAGATTTCGACTGAAAAACTCGAATGATGATGCTCGAAACACTATCCATCTGAGCGTACAAATGAATTCAGATTTCGAGTTCATCACTATATAAAGTTTAAACGCATTTATATAGAGGTAGGTTTTATTATTCAATGAATAATATTGAGATTCTTGGTGGAAACCGAAAATATTAATTACAGTTTGGAATAGAATATAATATCAAAATATACTGATCTAGAACCCACTATCTATAGGTTACCAGATCTAGATACAAGAATATTATGCGCGCAGTACAATTCAATTAAAACAAATTCTTCTCAGCATTGCATTACTTTAAATTATTGACCAAGATATTCTTCCTTTCTCCATCATGCCGTCTCACATTTTTCAGTCAGATTGCGACGTCTACGAAACTGTTGGAAGCTATTTTTACTAAAATTTTGGTCATTATTTTGCTTCTAAAAATCAAGCGGGATTAAAAGAGAGTCAATTTTTCTTTCGTTTTGTATACCAAAATGTAATATTATTTATATTTCATATTACAGGGTGTCCCAAAAGAAGTTGCTGAAACTAATTGACTGTCATTTTTAGCGTTTGCAGTTTAAAAAAAAACAATAATAGCGTTTGTAAGAGGAGAGATGGAGGTTTCATGTTAGCACATAACAAGTACAAACAGGCGCTTTTGTAGAGATATTTCATTAATTACAAAAAGTGAAAAATTCACAGAGGTCAATAATAAATATTTTCAAAATGAGCACCATCAGAGCCAGAACAGATTCAATGATGTTACGAAAACTGATAAAAAGGGGCTATTCACAGAGAAATCAGGGAATCAGAAAAACAAGAATGCAGCAGTTCATAAATGATCCCTTTGTGAATCCCATGATTGCCCATTGATTACTCCAAAGAATCCGCTTCGGACTTCGCTTGAACCATAGTTACCACATATAAATAATTTGATTAGTTTAAAAATTATTTGAATATTGATTCATAAAAGTAATTTGTATAGGTCTTTCTTATTAATTGAAATGAAGAAAAAAATACGAGAAGAGATTGACAATCGTCCAAACAAGGATGGGTTTTATAGATGTAAGCATTGACTTTTAATTAAATTCAAAAATCGTAGTCACGATTTAGGACTTAGATAAAATAAAAAGCTTGGTAACAATGAAAAATATGGTTATGTACTTCAGGGTTATTTTTACAAGTGTCAATAACCGCACGATATATCTCATAGCCCTGGTGGATCGGCCGAATGCAAGCATTACGCTACAGCGTAATGCTAAAGTAATGCTAAAGTAATATGGCATTATAATTATTAAAATAAGCAAAATAAATATGTAAACTGTTGCAATTATAATAATAACGCTGAAAAAGAAACTTGTTGTAATTACGGCATGACCATTTAACGCAAATTTTAATGTATTATTGTAATTGCAACAGCTCACATATTTATTTTGTTTCTTTTGTTAATTATAATCCCATATTACTTTAGCATTACTTCAGAATTACTTTAGCCTTACTTTAGCATTACGCTGTAGCGTAATGCTCGCGTTCGGCCGGTCCGCCAGGGAGATTATTGAATAAAATAAACATATCGAAAATAAAATACTTAAGATTGTTACATTATTATTACTTAATTGTTAAAGTAAATACTAAAATTGATTTTACATTTGTCAGGAATAAATTCTGTTGTCGCTTTTCGTCCTCTTTTGAAATCCGTTAGAAAATTTTCAGAAGGTTTAAAATGCCTTAAATCACGTCCATTTTTTTGAAAATATAAAGAAAATATTTTCACAAAATCCAGACCTTTTTATTTTAGCCATTATTTTTATTTGTACTTTTATGTGAAAAACATCCTGCAAGTTTCATGCGATCTGAACCATTTAAGTGCCACAAGAATCTTTTGTTCAAAAAATTGAATTTTCTAGTTCTTCTTACAAACAACGACAGATTGAAAACGCTGCTAAAATAGAGTTTGCTTCAATTTTGCGAACAAAAATTCCCGTGGCTACAAAAATAATTTGGCTTGCAAAAAATACAGGATCTCTTCTTTTTATAGATGCAAATTAAATTAAATTGGACTATATAAAACAATCGAGTTTTTCACAAAATCAACTTTCAATGTTTTCAAAATTCATTCGGGAAGATAAAGTCGAATTAAATAGAGAACGAACCCACTATGAAATTTTTTTACTAGCCATACAAACTATTAGAGTAAGAGGTATTGTTTGTAGAATTTTGTTTAAAAAGTAAATTTTTTTTCTTAGCACTTTGTAGAATTTGTTGTTTGTGAGAAGAATAAGAAAATTTTTGTAACAAAAAATTCTCGCAGCTACAAAAATAATTTAGTCAGCATAAATTCACAGTTTGTCAACATTATAAAAGTAAAAATTAAAAAAAATGACAAAAGAGAAAAATATGTGATTTTGATGTGGTACGTTTTTCAAGGTCAAGCTCATATTATTAGCGAACACGTTTTATTACTCATATGCAAATTTATTGCAACAACATGAAGATTGTAGAGTAAAAAGTATACAATATAATGATTCTGGTTGCAAAGAAAATACCTTAAAATGAAAAGTCTGAACTTAGAAGAAATAGGTTTCAAATATTCAAAAATTTCTCATACTTAATCACTAAATTTATAGAAGATTTCACAATTTGAAATTATTACGACTTATTTGTTCAAAGTTCAGATCTTGGCAGAAATTAAGACAAAATCAGCACAGTTTTGTAAAAAAAATCGATTATATTCGACGGTATATAAACCCAAGAAAATTTTATAGTTTACACTTTTTTCCCAATATTACTGAAAAAGTGATCAAAAATATTGCAACCTAGTATTAAATATTTGATGCAAAATGTTGTATCTTTTACCCTATCTTGAGAAAAAAATGCAAATTGCTTCATTATGAAAATTAAATGATTTATTTCTGAATTTGTGAAAAAAATGTTCAATATGAAATATTTGCTTTTCAAATTAAGGATCAGACAAAACAAAACATACAAAAATTCTAAGAAAATAAAACAAATGTATGGATAAAAAATCCACTATATATGCGTTGATTAAAAATAGTATAACAATTATCCAAATAAATAGTAGCATGAATAAAAAGTAAAGTATGGAACAAAACGTCTAATGGACAATTTTTCAGAACAAATATACAATTTGATCTGCTTTGATGTTCACAAAATCATGAAGACAAATTTTGGAAAATTCGTTTTTTCGAACATTCTGAATTTTGAACTCTTAGCCTAAAACTAATAATTTAAAAATTTGGTACCCGCTGGACCGTGAAATAAGCAGGATTTTTTTAAACCCGAAAAACCAGAAAACGACCTCGAATTTAGTGGTTAAGCAAATGTAAACGTCCGATTGAAACTTTATAAACTCTTTTCAATTTTGATGTAATTTGAAATGAATAAACTCATATGTCGGTAGGACCTAGTTTGCAGAGAAATTTTAGAATAAGCAGAGAGTCCCTGGATTTTTCTGCAAATTTTTTTCTCTACATGGTACTTTTCTGTAAATCTCTGTCACACCTAGTTGATAGAGAACTTGCAGAATGAAGCAGACTTTGTCTGCTTCTTTCTGCAGGTAGATGCTCTCGATAAATTTCTTCTAAGTCCTTTTCCTGCAAATCTCATTCACACCTAATTTGAAGAGAGTTTGCAGAAGATAGACAGACAAATACCGAGATTTTCTGCATTTCGCTGCAAATAATTTTTCTCTGCATACTAACTTTAACGCAAATATACGTGAGACCAAATCAGCAGAGAAATTGGAGAGTTTTGCTGATAAAAGAAGGAAGATTTATCAGCATTTATCGGGCAACGTGACTGCAGAAAGGCCGGGCAAAAAATACGGGAACATTTTTCCACCAGGGATTATATGCAAAATATTATGCAGAACGAGAAAAAAAGAAAATAACATTCAAATTTCTTTGATAGTAAATGTATTGTCTTGCTCACGTCTGAATAAAATAACCGATAACTGACACCCGAATCGAGTGAATGCAGCTTCAAGCATGAACTAGAATATCTGAAATTTTCGTTGACTGCCGAGATTCCTCAGTGACTGCTCTGGGAGTGCAGGATTTCCACGAAGGATTTCCTTGCAATTTCCAGAGTCGCAATCACATGATTTCTCAATGAATAGCCCTTCGCCGATGACTCGAGTATCAAAAACTTTATGTAGTGTCTCAAAGACCTCCTGGGTCCGGTGTGGCGCCGCTCCGTCTTGGATAAAATGAAAATTCTTCACCTAGCATTTTTTCTTTGCATAAGGAAACAATTTAGTTTCCAGAAGGTTCTTTAACTCTTGCCAGTGACTCTCGATTGAAAAAATTGAAGGTAAATTCCATTTATCGAAATTGCTGCTATGCTGATACTTTCTGAGGATGCAAACATTTGGATATGAAAAGAGCTGGAATTTCTGATCTCCACAATCGATGATTTTGCTTGTTAACCTAGCGATTCAAATCAAAATGTGCTTCCTCTGTAAAACGTATCAATTTTTCGTCATGTTCTCCGTCTTCAAACATTCCAGTTATCGTTTTGCAAAATTCAACACGCTGTCCCATAGGACGTTCGGATAACAGCTGATAAAAACTTATTTTATACGGATGCATGTTCAAATAATGATTTAAAATTCTACGTAGAGATGCTATAGATAGTTTCAAGGCTTGGGCAGCTTTCCGAATCGCCGCGTTTGGATTAACATTGAAATAATCTGTAATTGTCTCGACATTTTCTTCTGTGGTTACTGATACGGGTTGGCCTGATACTACGTGTCTACGGTCTTTTACGGTTCTATATTCGATAAGATTATCGATAACTATATTCAAAAAAAATATTTAAAAAACAGTTAATAAGGGATCGTGCAGATAATACGTAACGCGTTTTTCTTTTGTTTAAATAAAGACGAGAATAAAATTGCCATGAAGCCAAAAGGGATACAACGATACAAACAAAAGAAAAACGCGTTACGTATTATGTGCACGACCCCTAACAAGAAAAACGTCAAAAAGTGTCTCGGCACTCGGCTGACGCAATACACGTAAATATGTGCATAATAAGTTCTCACCTTTTAAGAGTGTTTTTGGTCGCAACTCTATGCGTTCCATACTAACTACTAAATCCCCTATAAGTAGCACTATACACTATTCCTCTAGAAAAGAAGCACTCGAAAAGATAAACTTTTTCTTTCGTCGTAAGTTCACTCATCTTGACTCAAACGTTGTTACTTCGAAGAAGGCTAGAATAAAACTGCGGGGTCTCAGGTATGCTACCTTCAATAGTACAGCCACTACTTAAATTATACAGGGGGAAATATGCATTTAGTTCAAGCAACTCGTTTTGGACACCCTGTATATAAAATTTCATATATTTCTTATTATACGAGGTAATTTTTTGTCTCGTATAAGGGGACGAAAATTGAAAATTTTTCATTCTCTTTTTTCAACCAGAAGATATTTTTATTTTCTTTACGAAAACGAAACGCATAGCCAGAAGTTTTAATTTTCCTTACTTTTCAATAACTTTGTCATTGGTTCTGAAAACTGTTTAGAGACTTGAACTTGGTTAATAATATATTTGTTTTAATAACGGAACGTCAATATAACTAAATTTATTATTGTTTAATATCAAATTCAACTAAGCGAAACGAAAGTTTCCTCAATACCCCTGAAACATTGTTAAACTTTTACAGTATGTTCTGAAGATATTTAATGTGTATATACAAATGCTCATTAGTTCTAGTGATATCAATAATTGGAAAAACAATATAATTTACTTTTAACTGAAGAACAGATAAAGTTCTTACCTATAATTTTTAAAAGATTATGTAACATGGTAGGGTCTCTTTGTTTTTACCTCTAAAAGAAACCAACGAATGCGGAAAATCAAAACATATACTCCAACGATTTTCAGACCACTGAAACATTTATTAAATAAAATTCTGTATAAAAAATTAGTGTTACGCAGGGGCGCACAGAATCTTCCAGGCGGGGATCCCCTTACCCCCTCTCCAACTACGTAGATCTTAGCTACTCCGTCTTATTTACTTGGACTCGTCGACGCCAGTCGCGGGGTAGAGAGGGGGATTAGACCACGCCCATAACGGCGTTCCATAGCATTACCTTACTACTCGCATGGTGTGTACGTTCGCCTAGATAATCTGTCTATTATTTGCCAGGTCCATAGAGACATAGAGCATCCGTTCTGTTAGTCCGTGTTGCGTTAAGAGTTGAAAGTTAATTAATGAACATAAGCTTTATACAGTTATGCACACAGGACGAGAGATGTGTATGATAGGCTTGCTGTAGACGGACCGACTGGGGCCGGGTTGTCCCTTGGTAAGTGTAATGTGAAGAGTGATCGTCCGCTGTATCGTAATGTACAACATTGCGATACTCTACGCTGCTGCATAAAAACGCGTAAATGTACCGGAGTCACATAACTTTTTTTTTAATTTTCATGCATATTGCCCGCAAATTTGTTCAAATCAACAAAAACCTAGATGCGTTAAAAAAAATTAATATTCGGAGGTTTCGCAAGTCCCATATGGTTTAAGACGTATGTCCCATAAGAAAGCAAGATGTTTTTGTAAATTTTATTCAGAATCGTCAATATTACGCTTATTAAGTTGACCCTAGATACCTTCATACAGAATTAACCATAGAATAAAAATAAGAAATTAATTTTTGAAGTTCATTTTCATTTTATTGAGGCTTCTTTTGATAAAAATGGTTTCTAATACATATAATATTACTTTATGCTGATAATGTGATGTTTAAATAAATTATTTAAACAATTTATCATTGTTAATAGCCATTTTATCTTAGAGTAGAGTCAGAAAGTCGCAGTTTGATTTGAATCTTTCAACTAATTTTCAACTTTTCAGTTAGAGCAAAGCAATAATCAGCTAAATTTACATAAATAATTATTTAAACAATTTATTATTCATAATAATCTTCTCTTAGAATAAAGCTAAAAAGCTGCAGTTTTTCCTCAAATTTTCCACTTTTGATCCACTTTCAAACTATAGTAAGGTAATATTAAAATGATGTTGGCCAACATAATTTTATAAACAAATTATTATTGTTTCTAACTGTCTTTACGCATAATAATGCTGGATAGCTGCGATTTTTTTCTGAAATTCTTAACTTTTTGCACAGTTTTTACTTAGTGAGATAATAAGGAATGCAAGTTAACAAACATGATTGTTTATAAAATAAATTATAGTTTATAACTACTTTCGCTAAAATCAATGGTAAAAGGTGGGGGTTTTTCTGTAATATTCAACTTTCCTTTGAATTTTAAATTCTCAGTAACTACTTCAAGGAAATTAAACATGTATAGTATGATCGATGTAGAAAATTTGAAGTGTTTTTCAAATATCTGTATTAATTCAGAAAAATATGTTCACAAAAAGAAATATTGTTTAAAAAATGATTCTCTCTATTGCTTATTTATTATTTCTTCATAAATAAAAAGCCAAATCAATGTTAAAAATTCAATAATAATTTGTGTACACAATTATTTCTTGAAGTTACATTAATTTTTACCTCACCCTGAGCGAAAAGTTGAAAAAAGGTTATACATTTCGGAGAAAACGCAACTTTCTAGCGTTATTAAAAATAAAAATACATTTTTTAACCAATTATGTTGCTTAATTGAATTAAATATTACCTGACTCTAATAATGAAATTCGGAAAAACCGAGACGTTCTAAATCTGCTCTAAGAGAAAATTGCTAAAAACAATAATAAATAATGTAAAAAATTTATTTAAACAATTTTCATTAAAAAAACCGAAAAAATTATAATTAGCGCCAGCAACTCGTAAAATCCAATTTTTCACTGATGAGGATTGTTTGGGACCCTATAAAACATACTTATGGGGATGATATTAAAAAACTAATTGTTCATTTGTGTTCTACAGTTAATTGCCAAGAGCAGTCTTGAGTTTTAAATCGATTCACCTAATATTGACGATTCTAAATAAAATGCCAAACAACTTTTTTTTCTTATGGGAAATACATGTTAAACTTCATGAAGCTGGCGGAAACTCTGACTATCGTTTTTTTTTTCAAACGCATTTATTTTTTTGTAGATTCGAACAAATTTGGGGGCGATATGCATGAAAATTCGAAAAAACAATTTTCCAATGCAATTTTGCACCATCCAAACGTAGAAGCGCGTTCTCTTGAATCTGCCGATTTCTCATGGAGAATAGACATAAGGAGACCAAAGTAGTGTAACCGAAAATGAGCAAATTTTTGTCGTATGAACATAGTTACAATACTTCTCGTTCCCACGTATGGCGCTGGTGTGGCACGCGCATGCCTATGTTCACATCTATTGACATTTTTCAAAATTTATATCTGTGATATGTGAATAACATATAGATAAATTTTCACTTAAATAAAAAGATTGAAATAATATTAATCATCGCGAAACATCTTTTTTAAAGTGGGTATAATTGTAGTCATCCTGCAATGGACGAGGTAGGTACTTTTGAATTATTGCGCTAACGAATTACTATAACCCTCGCAGGTATAAAGATTTGAATAGAGAATAATTAACATTTTTAGATTTCAACGTAAAAGTCAGAAATGTTGTATTTTATAAATATGGGAGTTTTCACCAGTTTAAAATTCACTAAAGGTTTCCTTTGGAATTTAGTTACATTATATTCATAACCGGGTTTCTATTTTTGTTTGTACCTTGAGATTAAATCAGGTTATATTTACACGGACCATAACGGCAGTCATCGCTTAGCGCGTACCACACTAGCGCCGCGCTCGAGAAGATCTAGC
>CAKNWT010082575.1:0-10147 GCA_932066315.1 Andricus coriarius | reverse complement strand
TATTTGTTTATTCCGTGTTTAAATGTAGATAACATTGTATAGGTATGTGTATTTATTTTGCTTTTCTATATGCATATATGTGTCGATTTAAGTATAACGCGCTACGTAGTATCATTTTTCTACATTACAGTTAACTTAACCTCAAAAGTGCACAAAATGTATAAATGTATAGTTTAACGAGTTTAATCGGGTTTATAATGCAAATCAAATCATTACTAACAAAAGTAATGAATACAAATTTTTATTAAATGAAATGAAAAATAAGCTACAGATATCCGTGGCTCCATATCTAACCTCTAGCGAGCTTCCATACATATACCTATTACATACATGTAAAATAAAAATTGAAAATTTCTTGAAAGCAATAAAATTTGGTGTTTTTATATATATTCCTTTTTATTCCTTGAATGCATATCCACTATTAATATATTAGAATATCAGCAGGATTTTTGATTATAATATCGGGATATTCGTGGGACATTTTACTATAGTATTTGGATATCCTGTGGACATTCCGTATGGGATATCGTCAGGATATCCTGTCACGATATCCTCCGGAGCGGAAATCTCGATATCCCTGGAATATGCCAGGGATATCCCGGGAGCTTTATGGGACATTTTTCAGGATATCACATATCCTGCCGAGATATCTTAGGGATATGCCAAGGATATCATTTTGTTGTGAGGGTAGGGCGAGAGACGGTTGGGACTCTCGCCTCGGAAGGGCCGAGTGCATGAGTACTCAGTCGAGTACATATATTACGTAATATTATGGAAACGGTTCAGGCGGGTGGATATCCGGCTTATTGCGCAGTAGAAAAAGTCGCGTTCCGTTAGGCTTTGCTAGCGATAGTGTTTTTGTTGCCGTACGATAATTTGCCAACTAAAAATCAGTCAAAATATAGAATCAAAAAACGACGCAAATATTTCGCGGAATAGTGAGTTTTGTGGCATGACGTCGATCGTTGGAAATGCCAGCTGTCAGGAAGGTTGGTACATGGTACTGCAACTGCATATGACTTTTTGGAGAAAATCTCCGAAACGTGAAGGTAAGTTATAAAGGTCTGCGTAGTAATCTTTTCAAGTGTAGAATGCATTTGCGCAATTCTGTTTCTTCGTCCTTTTATCGGTTGGAGACCTTTCAGTTTCACGAAATACAAGCAACTGTCCGAAATTTGAGGTTAGAGTACGACTCAGCTGACATTTAGGATATTGTATTTCGTGAAAGTACGTATAAATAATTGATAAGAATATAAAAAAAGTATAATTATATCATATAAAATATAATATAATTATGTAAAATACTTCAATTTTAGATTGCCATATTTGTGAAAAATCATTCAATACTTCAAGTCTTTTACTGCAACATTTGAAAATTTCTCATTTTACTGCTTCTCATAATAAATACGTATGCACACAGGGAAATTGCATTAGCGAATTTAAAAATGGTCAGGCTTTTAAAAAACATCTTCCCAGAACGCATAATATTGTAGAAGAAACAGCTAGTATATCTTCAACGAATGAAACTATATGTCCTTTATTATCAAACGAAACTCATCTTGCCCAAATGAGAACCGAGAATCTTCTAAAAAATGTAAAGAATCCGCCAACACAATTAAAGAATTTAATAGTAAATTCCGCAGGCTTTTTTGTGGCGAAATTGCATAATCAAACAGGAGTATCACGTAAAGTAGTATAGAATTGCATTAATTTCATGAAAGAATTCTTTGGATCTGGAATCTTTGAATTTTTAAAAGATAAAGTATTTACTGTCTGTGAAAAAGGAAATTTCGATGAACAGGATAAGACTCAATTGGAAAATATGTTCGCTATGACAAAAAATTGTTTGCAAGACTTTGATTCAGGGCATAAAAGAAAAGAATATTTAAAAAAACAGGATGTTTCATTGAGCCAAAATCATACATTATTAGTGGAGCTAAGACCTATAAATTGATTAATGGAATCAAGGCAGAAGAGAATATTCCTGTTAAAGGTCAATTTGTTTCGGTAAAAAAAGTCCTGCAAGTTTTTCTAGGTCTACCCGGTTTTTTACAGATAATATTAGATCACATGCAGTTTCTTTATAATGAAATAGATTCTCAATATATGTGTAACATTGTTCATGGAAAATTATGGCGCAATATAAAAGAAAAATTTCCAGACAAGATTGTAATTCCTCTCATAGTATATTTTGATGAATTCGAAACAAACAATGTTTCAGGCTCTCATACTGGGGTTGATAAGATAGCAGCCACTTATTTTATGTTGCCTACGTTGCTTCTACAGTTCCCGTCTGCATTAAAACACATGTTCTTAACTTTATTTTTTCAAGACAATGCCAGAAAGTCTTTTGGGAATAGAGCAGCTTTTAGACCTCTTTTAGAAGAGTTGAAGGACTTAGAAATCAACGGTTTAATGATTAACAATATTAAAATATACTTTTCGTGTATTTTAATTACTGGCGATAACTTAGGATTACATAAAGGTGGGTTTGTCGAATGTTTTTCAGCAAATCATGCGTGTCGCATTTGTACGATATCGAAAGAAAAAATGCGCTCTCAAACTATTGAAGATCCTACATTGTTACGAAAAAGTGACGATTACGATAATGAAATTAGAAAAAATGACCCTTCTGAAGCTGGTTTAACTTAAAAATGCATCTGGAACGACTTACCATCATATCACGTATTAGAAAATGGTTTTCTCGATGCAATGCATGATTTTTGGGAGGGTGTCTGCCCATATGATTCAAGCGCAATCATATTGAATTTTATACAGCGCAAAATTTTAACTTTAGAAGACATAGATGGCAGAATCGTCGCGCTTAATTATAGGCCTGTAGATAAAGGTAACGAGGTTCCGTGTCTGAGAAAGGAAAAATTGAAGCGAGAATGATGAGTACTGGAATTTATATTTGTATATTAGAAATATTGGTGAAATTCTTAACTTGAGATATTTAAACAGAGATTACATTATTCTTCTAAAAACATTGATTTCCGAACATCATGAATTGTATATCAAGCTACTAGGAGAAACTTTGAAACCTAAGCATCACTTCCTTCTACATTATCCTATGATCTTTGATCTTATTGGTCCAGTTAGAAACGTTTGGTGCATGAGACCAGAAGGCAAACATAAACCATCAAAAGTAACAGCACATGTATCTAATTCTCAGGTTAATTTGCCATACACACTCGCCTTAAAACATCAGTACCAGCAGTGCTATAGTTTCATGTGCCAAGATTCACTTTTAGATAAAATAGAATACGGTCGTGCTGAAGAAATAACTGATCAAAGATTAAAGGATATTCGGCATTTGCTGCCAACTGATTTTTATATAAATCCTGAAATTCATTCCGTGTCCTGGATTCCTATTGAAAATATTCAGTACAAACCATCCATGGTAATTACCGTCGGATACGAAGATTACCTCCCCATTTTTGGTACAATAGTCGAAGTTCTATTAAATTCAGAAAAAAAGTGTTTATTTATATTCAAAAAAATTATAACTTTTGGTTGGTCAGCCCACGTCTGCGCATTTGAAGTTAGACTTACTTCATCGCATAAAAACAGACAAAGTACCATTTCACATTTTTCTAAGCCGTTCAGCTGGCGTAGGAAAGAGTACCGTAATACAAGCAGTTTATCAATTAATAAATAACTACTTTGTAACGCAGCCTGGAGCCAATCATAGTTTAATTCATGTGCTATTATGTGCATTTAGTGGTATGGCAGCCCATTTAATAGATGGAATTACTTTGCACTCAGCCTTTGCGTTGCCGATTGATAAATTTGGAAAGCAAATGCCAGATTTAAGTGAAAGTGTAGCTAACTCTATAAGAGGAGAATTGATTGATTTGAAACTTCTGATAATTGACGAAATTTCTATGGTAGGTGCAAATACGTTAGCAAATGTAGATACTAGTAAGCAACAAGTAATGGGTCGAAATGATCCCTTCGGTGGGCTATCGGTGTTGGTCGTTGGTGATCTACATCAGATACCACCAGAGAAAGATAAACCTGTATTTAAACCTGCAACAATTACATTAAAAAGTATACTGGCTGGTGCGTGTTTATGGGAATCATTTGAATTTTATGAATTAACAGAAGTAATCAGACAAAGGAATGAAATTGAGTTTATAATTGCTTTGAATAATTTAGCCAATGATAACATGAGCGAAGAAGGTATTTAGTTGATTAATACAAGATGCGTGAAAGAATCGGACGTGCCAGAATTAACCATGAGATTATATTATACAAATGCGTTAGTAAACATTTATAATAAACAAAAAATAGATAAATGGTCTGGTCATGAATATCGTTCGATGGCTAGCGACTATATTTTACATGACGTAACAGGCAAGCAAAAGGAAAGTCTTCTAGAGTCGCTGAAAAAGAAAAGAGTATCAGAAACAGGAGGTTTTCCGTATGAAATAAAGTTTAAAGTTGTTATAAATTATATGATTTTAACAAATACAGATGTACAAGATGGGTTGGTGAATGGTGCTTGTGGAATTTTGAGAAAAATTACCACAAAAGCAGATTCCGGTGAAGTATTAAAAATATGGCTAGATTTCAATTTGGAAAAAGTTGGAAAGAAAGCACGTGGCTGTTGCAAAGAATATATGTTGAAAAATGAAATCGATCCTAAGCTGGCACCCATTGGGAGGCAACGTCACCGATTAAATATTTCAAATAAATTAGGTTATTCAGTTATAAGAGATCAGTTCTATGTTGTCTATGTTGTCTTTGTTCTATGTTGGTATTAGCCGAACAAACAGATTAGAAGGTCTTCATTTACTTGGTCACTTCAGACCTCCAAGAATATCTAAAACTGGACCAGAAGCATCTATTATCAATGAAGTGATGCGTTTGAAAGAAAAAAAAACGTTTAAACCTATCGTACGATAATTTAGTCAACAATGAAGATGATGTATCATGTTTTTGAATGCTAGATCTTTAAAAAAACATTCAAGGAAAATTATAAATGATAAATGGTATAGCAGATGTGATATTTTAATATTTGCAGAAACTTTGCTAAAGACTGTAGATAATATAGAAATCCCAAATTTCGATATTTTATTTCGTTCAGATGTTTTACAACATCCAACACTAAGAGGTATTATAGTTTTTGTAAAGAAAAATAAATTTGTGGAAATATTAGGAAACATTATAGAATTTAAAATGGAAGGATCAAAAATTCTTGGGCAAGTTGATTTAATATCCTTAAAATTTGGTAATACTAAAGTATTTGATGGATACAAATCCCCCTCCGTACACAATAGACTATTTGAAAAAAGTATGAAAGCCGCTTCGGAATTATTTCCTGAGAGTGAGTCGAATTTAGTTGTCACTGGGGAGTTTAATTTGATGTTAATAATGAAAAAAGGCCAATTTTTATTACCAAAATTATGTCAGCCTACAAATTAAAATCAATTTTGTCTGCAGGGATTGCAACAACAGATTTCCAAACGCAAATTGATGTGATATTCACAAATGTCAGAAAACAATATTGTGGAGTATACGAAACATAGTTTTCGGATCACAAACCAATTTTCATCAAACTGGATGTAACTGGTACCGATGCCTATGAGGATAGCAATATTTTAAAATTATTCGACAGTTTGAGTATTTTTGAAGTCGAGAATGTCAATAAAGAAAATGTTTCTCAAAAATTTCCAGCTTCACATGATGAAGAAAACGTTAATGTTTGTGAGGTTCAAAATCAGGATTCCTGTGTTATTAATATAAGCGATTATGATGAAGATTTAGATTTGTTTGATATACCAGACATAACAAAATTTAAGTACCATTGAAGAGCCTAGGGTTTTTCTTGATGATTTGCACAGTAATAGATTTAGAAATCTAATAAACGAGCAATTTAACTTCAACCATCAATGTGTGGTACAGTTCACAGTGAGCCAGGCGACCCGTTTCCGTGGCCAAAAGTCGGAAACACATAAAAATGTGCAATAACAAATTGAAAGGTCACTTATATATGGTTTTCGAGGGTTCTGATTTCGAATCTGATATCAGAATTTAAAAAAACAAAATGGCGGATCTAATATGGCGGACGCGTATTTCAAAAAATTATTGGATCTTCTTGAAACGTGGTACCTATAGGTTTTCGAGGGTGCTGACTCCAAATCTGAAGTCAGAATTTCAAAAAACAAAATGGCGGATCCAATATGGCGGACAAGTATTAAAAAAAATTATTCAATCTACTTGAAACGTAGTATCTATAGGTTTTCGAGGACGCTGACTCCGAAACTGAAATCAATATTTCAAAAAACAAAATGGCGGATGCAATATGGTGAACGAATATTTCAAAAAATTATTGGATCTACTTGAAACGTAGTATCTACGGGTTTTCGAGGGCGCTGATTACTAATCTGGAGTCAAAAGTAAAAAAAAGCAAGTATTTAAAAAATGATCTACGTAAAATGAAACACTTTTGTCCGCAGTTAGCTTATAATAAGTCACCAGAGCCTATTACAATGGTTTTTAAATTTTCATTTGTTTTTAGGATTATTTTTTCATGTTTTTTTTACTTATTTTTTTATTTCAATTTTTAATTATAAAAACTGTAGTGTTCGGGGTGCTTTCTGTGTAGTTCCCCTAGCCTCTCACGTTAAATTTTTTCTTCATCATCCGATAATTCTGTATCGCCTAAAGTATCAAATGTTTGATGGATACCTGGCAAATCATCGTTTTCGTTCTGACTTTCTACGTCCGAATGACACAATTCGTCCACTTGCGAAATCTTTAGCAAATCTCGTTATAATATAATGAACAGTCGAATCAAGAGTATTATTCATTAGAAAGTCAATAATTTCTCTTTTGGTAAATTTTGACATTATACACAATATAATCGAATCCAAGAGAAAAAAAAGTCAACGAAAAGAAAAACTAAAAACTTATAACTTTGGATAAGATTTCGAAGTAAAGTGAACACTGGAAAACAAGTGAAAAGCACAGCGAAACATCAGACGCTCCGACGCTGACTCTATTACTTGCGATTATTATATTATTTTCGAAAACGGGCAAAAGTGGGCAGCCCTACCGTAAAGTATACATTATAGAGAACAGATTGGTATTTGAAAATTTTTGATATGTTGCATTATTTCGTGTTATTGGCGAATGAAAGAAAGTATTTTACCAAAGTTCTAATTAGTTTCTAACATTAATGTGGCAGAAATTTTATTCAAATTTTTTTTTATTCACTCATCATTTTTTTTAACTTCTATATGCCTAAGGATGATAAAGAAAAAAGAAAAATTTAAAAAAATTAACGGATCCATAACTATATTCAATGTTTGAACGAGGGACACATGATGAATTTTTAAAACATTTTTAACTTTGCATGTCTGCCAACGGAACAGGATTTTATTATTTAAACTATTATTTATGTATAAGATACCCCAATTATCACTCATTACAATAACCTAATTCTTTTGTCCAAATTCGCAAGTTTGAAAATTGGACTTTTGGTCACGGAACCGGGTCTCCTGGCCCACTGTGCAGTTCAAGAAAAGGGTATAGGTCACTGGATTTGCACGTACTGTGACGGATATAAAATTCACGTCTATGATGGTATGAATGCAAGAATCTTGCAAAATGATCATAAAATATATTTCAGTAAATTATATCCTTGGAATCCTGCTCCTCAATTTCATCAGATTCAAGAAAAGTCTAATGGAACAGATTGTGTCTTGTACGCAATTGTATTTGCAACATCAATATGCTTTGGCGAAAAGCCTGAATATACATTATATAACAAAAGTCAATTTAGGACACATACCATATACAAAAAATTTTGACAACAAGTGTAATAGAGAAAGTGCCAGAATAATGAGTTTTTTTTACTTTGAAGCCTTTTAATAGAAAATCGACTACAAGCTATTCAAAATATTTAATATTTAATTTATAATTTTCAATCACATGAATATATATGTGAAGAAATTCAATATGAAATAAAATTGATCCATACATATTGGTTAGAGCGCACATTCGCAACGCTATTTTAAATGCAATGCAGGATGTTATTTTAAAAATACAGAGAAATCCACTCATGTATTGCTATTATTATTTGAAATAAGAGTCAAGTGGAACATTTTGTCTTACATGATACATATATTTTTGATTTAATTGTTATTATTTATGTTATTATCAGCATTAACTTGTACATGAATTATATTTTAATCGTGGATTGCATTAAAAACATAAGTCGGACATAAAGATACAGAAAAACAAATTAGAAAACCAAAAAAGTGCAGCGCTTGTGTACGCAATGTTTTCTGAAATGAAAATAAGGTTATATTTACATTTGAGATGATTGCATATAAACAACACATGGCCAGCGGGGCCATACCAAATAAAAATCGCTGCAACATGCACACACTTCTGCATCGGCTCCTACTTCGACGACTTTTTTTTTTTTTTTTGTTAGAAGCCCGCAAGGAATTATACTTCTTGAGTTGGCTAAAAGGCCTCCACATTTTAACCGGCCCTAGGGCCCCCACAACCCTTAATGCGGCCCTGGATTCTCATCGCGCGCTTCGCGCTCGATAATGTATTCACTTCGCGCTACGCGCTCGGACACATTTGCCTGCCACTTTAAGCTCGGTTCCTCTAGGTTTTCGCACTTCGTGTGCTCGCTATTGTTATGACCTGCTTTTGGTTTAATTATCTCAGTTTTACATAAAAAAAGAACTAATTTACTTAAGGTTCTATCGACCTTAAGGAACACATTTTCATCAAGAAACTCGCGCTTCGCGCTCGATATTTGTTTTAGAAAGCATGTAATCCTCGCGCTCCGTGCTCATTTCTGATCGTCGTATAATAGAAACCCAAAAGTCTGAGCGCACTTACGGCGCGCGATTTGGTCGTCGGGCTTCGCAACGAACATATGTTATGTTCTATGTTGTTCAGATAAACATGACTAAATTTTGAAAAAAAGTATCTAAATTGTTTTTGGAACCTGCATATGATGAATTTGTAAATAATTTTGAAAACGCACACGCCAGATGAAAACTAAATTAAATAAGCACAGTTTTGATGAGAATATGCCCACTTATCGGGCATATCCCATTACGTAGATCCTTTTTGAGTGGTATTTTATTGTTTGTATTATTCATTGTTTATATTGTACACCCAACTACCATCTTAGTGCACGAAATTTGTTTTGTGAGACGAAATAGCGTCCAAGTTGAGTAGTGATTCGCCGTATGGTGGAGAGTCTAGTTTAAACGTCAGTCCCACCAAAACCTCTGATACTGGTAGGGGCGGGGGGGGGGGGGGGGTACGACAAGGACTGGAAACCGAGAGCGTCGCAATTGGTTGATGTTTTATGCTGAGAAGGTCACCAGCCTTCAGCAGCGTTGTATCATATAGGAGTTTATATATTCCCATCTGCAAATTTCTGGCCTACCTCTAAACAGGGAGACATATAGACAGACAGAAACATTCGTAAAAAACATCATTAGTGATGATTAATGATGAATGAGCATTAATGATGATTATTTTATTCTTTTAATCGTTGGAAATGGCATTGAGAACATAAAAACAATGAAATATTGTGAAAGAACACACATGAGATGAAAAAGACATGAAATAAGCAAAGTTTTGATTAGAATGTGCCCACTACTCGGGCAGATTTTTTCACCGATAATGTTATTTTTTTCGAATAAAACAAAAACTACAGATCCTATTAAAAAGTGACCAATAACAAATTTGCAGATCTTTCTTTAATTCACAATTTTAGTTAAATCATAATTTGTAGCATCTTGCATAGTTTGGCCGTGAAATTGGATTTTTTCAATTTTTACTTAGTTTTTATGCAATAAAAATGTGAATTTTTGATTTTTCAAGAAAATTCAAAAAGTCGTTATGATAATCTTGTAAGGCGTGCGAAAAGAAACATTTTTATAATTTTGACTTTTGTTCGTATAGTGCGTTGTTTGGCTGAAAATGTTAATTTTCGTTTCTTCTTCCGGATTTTGAAAATTCTGTAACTCTGAAAATTTTCATTTGATCAAAAAATATCATAAAAATAAATTGTGCGAATTGTCGAGAACTGTCAATAGCCGCCCATATAATTTTAAAACTTTGAAAAAACATGGTCTCAAAAATTTTCAAAATGCGCTCA
>CAKNWT010082544.1:0-11563 GCA_932066315.1 Andricus coriarius | reverse complement strand
AAATAATTACAAATATTACTCAGACTGTGTTACTTTAAAGTATTTATAACATTTTAATTAAATAAGATGACGGCTTGTGTATATTGCTTTATCTGAATTTTATTATCCTAAATTCAATTAAATCTAGTTTTACCTGGTTAAATTGTGAAATAATACGAAGTTTTCTGTTTTAAAGTAAACTTAATTCATATCTGATTTAAACTTTTAAATCTTTTGCGTATTAGGTTTTAAATAAAACATAATATGCTGAAATTTCATATCTATTTAATTGAAAAATAAACCTAATAATATCCAAAAATTATATCGGAACTCTCAAAAAAAAATATTTCAAATAGAAAATTTCCGAAATTTTAAAATTGCCGAAACGAAAAAATTCCTAATTCGAAAATTTCCAGATAATAAAATTACGAAAAGTTTTTGATATTATAGAATTTCAAAATTCCCGACGGCTTACAATATTACCGAATTAAAAAATTTCCGAATAATAAAATTCGCGACAGAAAATTCCCAATTCATAAAATACCCGACTCTGTCAAATTCTCGAATTTAAACAATGAGGAAAAAATTTGGTTGATTAAAATATTTTATTACTGTATTTATAGTGAACGAATATGATTGATAAAAAAAAATTTGAACCTCAGAAAATGGATCATTTTCTAGTCTCGAGAATTTCGCAGTATCGGATAGTTTACAATTCGACCATTTTCGGCCCGGAATTTGATTATTCCGGAACCGTCAGTTGGGGCTTTCGGGTATCGCCAGGTTGACCCCGAAGCATGATGGAGATGACACCAAACTGCTACTTTGAAATCTCTGGGCCAATCCTGTCTTATTGAGCCAGTATACCTCCCCGAAGAGGTGCTCCAGGACTTGGAAGGCTCTGTACCGGATGTCGGCTAATCTAGCTTTGTAGCCTTTGGCTTTGTTTGACAGCTTGCTCTGAAAACAATACGCAGTCTCCCGGGATGAAACTGGGTCTCCTTGGGGGAAAGACACGTCAGACCTGATATGCTGACAGGTTATAGCGGACTTCCTGCACCTGGTGTTAACGTTCCGCCTTCCTGTCTCGTTCGTCGGGGTTCTAGAATCATCATCATTTTCCCGGTGCGAAGATAACCCTCCCGGAGAGTAGGAAGCTGGGAGGAACTATCGTGGTAGGATTCTTCCCCCATCACAGACCGGAAAGGATGTCGGGTAGAAAACGGTCCCATGTCCGCTGATTCTCCGTATGAAGGCGAAGTCGTAAGGGATTAGAAGAAGGGATTCTTTACCTCCTGGTTCCAACATTTGGTGGGGTTGACGCGTGAATGATACACAGGCGTTGTCCATAGTTCGTAATCTGAGCAGTAGATTGCTTCTGCCCAGACGTGACCCGTGAACTGTGTCCCGTTATCGCTGAGAATATGATTGGGGTAGCCGTAGCGTACAAATACCTTCTCCTGGAGGATCTCGATGGTGGTGCTTTGGAGAAGTGAATGAGAAAGGCTTCACCCAATGGATGAAAAAATCCATCAACACCAATATAAACCGATTTCCGTCTCGAGTGCGACCCATTAAATCGACAGCCACTGTCTTCCAAGCTTGACAAGTGACTCGATGGTGTTGAGTATAGGGGAGCCACGGGTAATCGCCATTGATAGTCAATTTAATGTCGGAGACAAAATCCAAACTCGTCCAATCGATGTCGGTCTAAAAATATATCCCGTTCATGACTCCGGGTTGATTGCTGCGGATTTCCCGCCATCGTAAAGCGTCGCGGGAAATCGTCGAGTCCTTCTCCTGGGCGGCTATGATTTCTTGAAATAATGGTGGCATAGGTAGATTTTGGAGAGCGTTGAGGACTGGAACTCAATCAGCGCTCTGGGTGTCTACGGCAGATCTAGCGGGTGGCAGCGTCAGCTCCAAATCTGACTCGCCTGGATTGTATTTGACGATACGGGGAAAAAGGCTGAGAAAAAGGAACTAGCAGGTAAGTTTTTCACAAGGATCTTTCTAGCGCTCCAAACAGGTAAGCGTTTTACTATCCGTTCGTAAAATGAAGGTCTGATCTTCTAGGAAGGGACGATAGCGTTTGATTGCCCATGCGATCGCGAGACACTCTTGCTCATTGTAGAGGTATTTTTTTTCGGTACACAAACACTTGGTGTTGGCGAATAAGATTATTTGTTGTTTGCCGTTGGGTTCCTCTTGCATGAGTCATTTTGATAATGAGAAAGGAACGCATTTCCTTATGCGTACTAGAGAGCCAAAGTAAGGGAGACTTGTTTGACCAAAGGTACATTTCTTTAGTGAAACCGTAAGTCCGCAGGTCGACAGGCGCTCGAAGACAAGGGCAAGGTGTAATAAGTGCTCCTGCCAGTTGTCAATAAATAATTATGTCCTCCAGGTACCGTAAACGTGCCCCATTGCTTGGTGAGGATTTGCCGCATGAGGGTTTGGAAGTTACCCAGCGCATTTTTAAGACGGAAGGGCATTACCCTGAATTGAAACTGGCCTTCTCTGGGCGTTGAGATTCTACTCTTGAGACGAAGAGTAAAGAAAATTTAAGCTGTGCTAAGATCCTGGAGGGTTTCACGGGTCCGCAGAAGGAATTGGAAGGCGTCTACGGTCACTTTGTCTAATCGACGATAGTTCCCGCCAAACCAGTATCCTCCTTGTTGGTCGATATAATGCAGCTTTAACTTAGAATAATGACGAGGATGCTCGCGGAACGGTCCTAAATCCAGGAGACGGATTTCGTGCTGAACGGCCGCGAGGGTCTGTTTCAAACGACCGCCGTCGCGGAAAAGAGAAGTGTGTTCTTTATTCTTGATTGATATTCCAAAACGTCGTTTTGCATTCATCAACCAAGGCCTTCCGAGAATAAGATCGCCTCGGAGTTCAGGGCTTTCGTGGAAAATGTGGGTATCAGCAGTATCTTGGAGGGCTAGCTCCAGATGGACGGTACCCTTCAGAAAAATTGTTGCTCTGAAGGCGACTAGGAATGCGTAGGGTGGGCCCAGTTGCCGGACAGCAAGCCCGGTCTTATCCAGAATTGCACTTTTTACAAAATAGTCTGAGGCGAACGTGTCGATCTCAGCTATGACCTCTCGATTGCTCAGAACAACACGGACTCAATTAGGCTGTTCAGATCGGAATACACAGTAATTTTACTTTTTATTATATATTTTTAATTTTTCAGAAATAGATTATTGCAAAATATCATCTGATACTATCCTCAGCAACAGTATTGACTGTACTTATCAAAATATTTTGGGAATTTTTGTTCACCGGTAAGAAGCATGATAAGTCACATAAGCAAAAACCAATGTAGAAAAGTAACTTTGCTACTCTCCTTTTAGATAAAAATAGTAGAATACTACACTACTGCGATGGTCGTGTTATCGTAGTGCCGCTAATAATGCTAATGTAATCCTTTTTCTTCTTTCAGAATTTAGTTCGCAGTTCGAGTGTTTACCTAACTGTGCTCCTATTCCTGGTGTTTCTCGTGGCAGACTTTCTTCATCTTCAGACAGAAATTCACCTGAGAGGTCCCTTGCTGTCATCGGGGCCAGGTGCAGGTCTCCTCCTGCCTGGCATAGTCCTGATATACGGCTGCCTTCCTCTGACGGACATGATTGTGGAATTGAAAAATTAAGATTTATACGGCTCATTCCCTTCAGGAATCCGAAACGCATATTCGAACTTCGAAGATACACTTTTCCTGCCGACAAACCCATTGGGATGAGATTTGGAAATGATCGCTATAAGCCTATGCCAAGACAAGTACAAATTGTTTTATCAACATCCGGCAATTAATTCAATTTAAGAGCAAATGCGAAACTAAGATATAATATTGTTTGTGATCCAAAGGCGGATCAAAATGTTGCAAGTGACTTCTAGTTATAAATAAAAATTGAAAGCATATATGCTTATTGGAGTTTACATTTGTAGCCTCAATGAATATTTGCTTAACTCTAACTATCCCAACTATGCCAACTTAGTAAACAAAATTTATTTTGTTTTGAATGGAAATTTGGATTGCTAAAGATGACCATAGAGTGCGCCGTTATAGGATATGCAGCTTTTCTTGTAGTTGTAACCATGTTTCCCTGTTAAATCTTAAATTATCCTTAATCAAGTTAAATAAACAATTAAAACGTATGTGGAGGAAGAGCATAAGGAGCCGGGGTAGGAGGTGGATAAGAAGTAGGAGGGTACGATAGTGATATTAATAATGTAGTTGATTCAATTATGTTCTAAAAATATTAGATTCAATGGTTACATGTCGCAAATCTATAACTATTACCCTATTTGTCTTGAAGCTCTGGAAGGTTGTACGTTATAGGAAAAATGTTTCTTGACCTCTGAGTTATTTGCGTATTAGGAAATAGTTTTTAAAGTGAAAATTCTCATCATTATTGACACAGAAAGCAATGAATCCTCCTTGATTGACGCATTACATATTATATTATCTTTGATAACACCTAAATAAGATATGGAAGGTGCTGAAAGGAACAGGCTCAGTTTATAAAACTAGTGATTCTGTTGATGCCAAAACATTACAGGACTATTTCAATCTTAAGCAACTTTTTTCAGGCTTTCTTGGTAATAGTATATCAAGCGGTTTCAATTCTAAAGTCAATCAATACCAACACGGGTTCAAGCGAGGTAGATCCACTACAACTGATTTATTAGTGATGACCCAACTGGTGGCGGGAGCCTTGGAAGAGCAGTTTCAGTTGGATTTTTTCTATCTTGATATGTCTAAAGCCTTTGATGAATACAATCATGCGATCATAGTTGATGAGCTCAAAAAGTTGATTTTTCCTGGTTATGTCATTTTGATTATCAAGGACCTGCTGCGAAATAGGAAGTCCAGACTATAGTATCGGGTGTTCTTCAGGGTTAGGACCCACGTTCTCAAATGTTTGCCTAGATGACAAAGATGCCACTAGGAATTCGAAGAAATTATTGTATGCCGCCAATCTTTAGCATATTAAATCTCAGTATGACATTTAATGCGAAGCTTATATTTCTCATGCACAACGAGTGTGTTATTAAATCAACAAATCAAATGCTTGGATCTATAATAAGATCCTGCAAACATTGCAGATATGTTGAAACTCTTATTGGAATCTTTAATGCGTATGTAAGATCTAGGCTAAAAGACGCATCTACCTTTTGGAGCTTCTTCAGAAAAGTACTTGTTATTATCTTTTTAATTAAAGTTTAGTCAACTCTTAAACAATATTTGAGAAATAGTTTCCACCAAAAATTTTTTATTTGGACCCCTTAACTTCCTAATATTGTTCCCACAAAGTGCTCCAAAAATGCAAATTAGCAGTTTTATCTAAAATTCATGCTAAAGATGGTACTTTTTGGAAATTTTTCTACAATAGTTATATTTATTTGATAAGTGACAAGTTTTTAAGTATATTATAACTGATTTCGATTTGTTTAAACAATTTTTTTTTTACCTATGAATCGTGAAAAGTTATTATTTTTCTGGATATATAATACAGTTAATGAATTCCAAGAATAACATTTTTGGTTTAAGATATTTGGTAATTATTTAAACAATTTTTATTTATTCAAACAATTTTTCCGCTTTAAATCATAATAAGTTAACATTTCCTGAAGTCAGTAACACAGTTGATGGATGCTACGACTAATGTCATATTTTGTGTGAAAGATAGTTCACAAGTATTTAAATAATTTTAATTTTGTTCAACAATGTTTCTTAAGTCTGAAGAAGTTATTCTTCTTCTTGAATTAATGGCAAATCAACAAATTTTGAGGGTCATATTTTTTGTGTAAGATATTTCGCAATTATTTAAACAATTTATATATTCATTCACTAGCGCCTTTTCAAGAAAAGGGTGGAGGAAATTATATTTTTTATGATCTCTTTCACCATGTCGCTTATTATTCAGTATTTTCTTATTATAGAACTTATACCCCAAATTTTTTAGGAATAATAATTTTCCATACAATTTTTGTCAGTTACGATATGGCTCATTATTACATTCTCATTAGAGATGGTATTATATTTGTTTAAAATTTACCCCCTCCCACCCAATGTCTGTCTGTCTGTTAGTCTGTCTGTTGGTCTGTAGATTTTTAGGTTGTTAGCACTTTTTTTGAAATATTTAACAATTCTTCATTACCTGCGACATTACTTCCAGAAAGTGATATAATTTTACGGTTTGAAGGAAGAAAAAATTATATTATCAAATGATAATTGTTTAAACAATTGCTAAATTTTCGAAACAAAGAAAGATTACAGACGTTAAATGTTCGTTCATTTATCTCGAAAAATAATTACTTTTGATGATTTACTGGCAAAAATATTGTTTAAATCATTTGAAAGTCAAATTTTCAGATGACCCGGATATACATATATAAAAATATGTAAAAACATTTTGAAAAAATTGAATATATATATATATATATATATATATATTTTTTATAATTTGTTTCCATGATAGATTATAATTCAAAGAACGTGGTGCGTGACTCAGAACAGATGGTAGGCCAGGTGTTGAAAATACGTCTTCAGAAATATTTATCAGCTGCCTGGAAAATATATGATTATTGTAAATAAATCATTATATAGCTCATAATTTTCTTCAATTGAATATTGGTCTATTCCAATGGAAGAAAGCTTTGTTTAAATATGTAAATTTTCTTTCATAGAGGATGTTTTATGTTCAATATTCTGCAATTTTATTGCAAATGAGAATAGATAGTTGCCTAAAAATGGCATAATTAACCTTTTTTAATGTTTAAAATTAAAGGAATTGTTTGGACAAAAATCAATGCCAAAAATCTTTACTTTTCAATTGTTTCATAAAAAATACCCTTTCCAAAAATACTTGATTCTCTTTCAGTGGGTGGTCTTCTTAGCATGTTAGAATGTGATGGATGGGTGAAAATGAGAAACCAATGCCAAAAATCTGTACTTTTCACTCTTTGGATAAAAAATTTCCTTTCCAATCTCAGATTTAACACAGCTTAAGTTTTCCTATATTACACTCCCATGGCCAGAACAAATATTTTTTTGATAAAATATTATTTTAACACATCAAAAATATGAAATGAAGGTACCTGAAATTTTAGTGACAGGAGTATCTTAGCTTTACTTTATTCTTAAAGCCTTTTGTAAATATTTACTCAATATGAACAAATAACTTAATTCTTGAAAGCGACGTAATATGTGTCATTCGTGAGAAACAGGTGACGTAAATAACAAATTCTATTTCAAATAGGTAAGATAACGGCTTGTCTATATATTTGAAAATGCCTAATTCTTTCTATTCTTCGTCAACTACACTCTTGGAAATTCTTCCAGATGCAGGCTCCTTAATTTTTCTAAAATGGGTACCACCATCGCCAATCTCTTTATAGCCACAGCCGTTTTCTTTCATTCTATTGGTAAGTAGAATATACGTTATAATTTATTAATAAAAGCAAATTTTTAAATTAATTTTGGTAGTTTTAAACGATGGAAATAATAGAACCAACATGCTTGGACTAATCAGTGAAATTCCTAGGTCCCAGTATTTGGCAATTTTAAGGGAAAACGACTTTGAACTTTTGGTTGTTGGTCTAATGGACAGTATAGGTATAATACCTATTTTGATGAATCTGAATATTTATCTTTGTTGCTAAATAAAAAAATAACAAAATTCTTTATTAAAAATCTAAAAACAAATATAGTTTCAAAATTCAAAAAGCTTATTCAGAAAAAAACGTCCGCATCGAATGAATAGTGTAGGCTAAAAATTGATTTGTTCATTTGAGATGCATCTCTTAATTTTTTTTTTAGTCTAAAAATCAAATTTTGTATCGCCAAACTTTAAATCCAGTTTTTCAAACATGAATAACTTTTTAGTAATCATATTCAAACATTGTAACAAACTTCAGACTTGTGTGATTCTCGTTCCGTTTATTGTTTAATAAAATTAAAATAAATTCAAATAATTTGTTGTATTTAATTGCCCAATTAAATATCATTTGAAAATCTACTGCGTTTTATTATCTACAAAGTCAAACTAACAACGCAGATTCATTTCGTAACATTTATTTCAGCCAACTAGACAAGATAATTTTTATTTAATCAGAGATTTCTTTACCCTGAAAAAAGACTGCGTAATAATGTCGAAACATGTCGGTACTATTATTTCTATCATCAAAATAAATAACATCGAAACGGAGAAGAGCTGAATAAACTTATTAATTTTATCGTCCGCAAAAAAATGAATACAAACTTTTACAACATAAGTGTAAAGTAAAATTAAAATGTTGCTATAAATCAATCTCGTGATTTGTGAGAACGCAGGATTTGCTCTATAAACTACATTAGCTTCAGCGAAAAGGCGTCAACAAATAAAGCTAATATGTGGAAAAGTGATACTTCCACAAATCGCAGAATCGTTTATTATCAAAAGTTATCAAACTAAATAATAAATAATAAATGAGCATCCACATATTACGCAACACTCAAAACAAATGTTTTATAACACGTGATACTTCACTGATAAAAAAATAAGATGTAAATCCCTGTCCATATATTAGGACCAATATTATCGACACAAATTGTAGTTGTTGCATTTTGAACCAAAGTGTTATTTAATACCCATAACACAATTAATATGGAATCTTTCTCCTGCTTTCGTTCCCATAATTCTCCTATAATGACCTCAGTCTTTTGGGTATAGAAACAAGCAAAATAAGTTAATTTTTGTATTTGATATTGTAAGAAATTCAAGAGAAGAAATTTATTGTTAGCTTTGTTATAAATTTTATAAAAATAATTCTAGAACAGAATTGTAGGATTCATAAAAGATGGTCAAGATGAGTGATTTTATTGAGATCGTTTTCCCGTTCTTTTTGAATGAAAACCATTTCAGCAGAGGCTGTTTTAATAGAATGATTATCTTGATGTAAAGCTTGAATCTTATCCCAAAGGAAAAAATGAGAAATATATAAATTCCTGAAAAAAACCAAGAATCTAGCGATAAAATTTGAAAACCCACCACAAAATGCTCCCATTGCAATTCCTGAAAACAGAATACAAATTTTTTTTTAGACAAAAATAAAAAAGTATACTTGGAAAAGTTGCAACAACATCCAAAGAAACCATTACATGGTCATCAGGAACTGTTTTTTGAATAATAATTTTTTAGAATTACCAGCTGCTTTTGATATTGAATTTTGAAGTAGTAATGGAGTCTTTGAGTATCGAATTAAAGTTGTGTTCTAAAAATTTCGTGGGAGTCTTAATAGTTGAAATAACTATTCTCAAAGGATAGCCTTCCTTATGAATCTTTCTCAAACCAAAACATCTTGCAAGAACTGTGTCTTCGGTATTTATATCAGTCCATCTTATATCTTTTCCTAAAAGTCCTTTCTTTCTCCAATTGTCAAAAATCCTGAAAGTGTCTCTTTTTAATTGTTTCAACGGATTTTCACTCAATAAATCAAAGTTATCACGATTGGAAAGCAAATCCTCCATATCCCTAATATAATCTGATTTCTTCATACAAACTGTAATATTGCCCTTATCGGCACTCATGCAAATTATATCAGGGTTGTTCTTCAGAAAACCTTTCGTTACCATGAAACCTTTAGAAATTTTACGATCAATGCTACTAATGTGCAAACATTTCTTATCAGCAAAGCTCTTCGACAAGTGTAAAACCTTGTTCCGGAAATCCTGTTGATCTAATATTGGAATTTTGTGTGTACTTGATTCAACATCTTTGACTATTTCCATCATTTGTTTCGATTTACTTTTTATCACATGGTTACTGAAACTTGGTTTATTTTCAGGAATTGATGCATTGACTTGAGTGATGAACGTTAAATAGGATTTTGAATTTGATTTTAATTTAATTTAAGATTCTTAAATTTCAAAATAAGAAATATTGTCATTAATATTATTATACAAGTGGTTGTTAAAAACATTATTATAGTTTAAGCTAACACTATCCTGATGTTCCTTAAGTCTGATGTGTAAAGGTCTTTTAGTTTGTCCAATATCTATAAATCAACACATCTTTGAAATTTTGAAAGATGTAGAAACTAGCATTGACAATATTCCAGATAAATTATAAGCAGAATTAAGAAACCAAGGATAGAACCATTTCTAAAAATATTGCTGTAACTAAAACCTTTCTCAAAGGATATCAAGATTTTTTTTGTAGCACGTGCCGATAAAGGTATTGTTACTGTTATCCTTGATAAATAAGATTACTATAACAAAATGGAGTTGATCTCAAACGATAAGATAATACATGAAAAAATTGATGATAACCCCTTAAAATATATACAGAAAATACTAATCTGGCTAGAATTCATGGACTTGCTAACATTCGTAAAAATTATTTTTTCCTTGAGACTTGTTAGTACTATTAATTCTCCCACATATACTATGGCGAAGGTTTTTAATATTTTAAACAAGAATAAAATTCCTAATGGATAACACTTATTTTTAATTTCATAATATATTTTATAGAGAAACTTTTCGGAACTCCCATGAGTTCTCCTATTTCCAATCATTTAGCCGACATGGTAATGCAAGATTTAGAAAAATGCAAGATTTAGAATTAGAATGCAAGATTTAGAAATGGAAATATTTTCCACGAAATATTATTGATAAAAAAATTTAATAATGAATTAAAAGAACTTAATAACAAAAACAGAATTAACAACGCTAATAACATTATTAAAAATAATTCGATCCTAAAAGCACTATCAATATTCCATAGTATGGTACAATTTCAGGAAATATAGAAAGACTTCAAAAACTTATAAAATTAGCACCACCTTTAGCATTAATTCTAAACTTGATAAAATGATTAAATTAGGCAAAGGTTAATTAGAAACCCTAGAAAAAAACTAACGTTTACCATTTCTCTTGTAATTGTGGTAAATGTTATATTGAACAAACTAAAAGACCTTGACACATTAGACATAAGGAACATCAGGATATTGTTAGTTTAAACTATAATAATGTTCTTAACGACCACTTATATAATAATATTAAGGATAAAATTTCTCATTTTTTCCTTTGGGTTGAAATTGAAGTTTTGCATCAAGAGAATCATCCTATTGAAAGAGCCTTTGCTGAAAAGATTTTTACTAAAAAAGAACTGGATAACTGTCGTTGAAGAAAATGTTCATGAACGTCTCAGATCTTTGCAGGATCTTTGAGTAGAACATAAATAGGAATGTTTTGGAGAAAAATGGAAATATTTCGTCGAGCTCTGTCGAAATAAAACTGGTTTAAAAGTTTTTCATATCTGTTTTTCACTAATTTCGTAACTAAAGCGGCTTTCAAATAATTTTTATAAAGTTACGTATTAGCGAATCTCTACATTAATTTTCCGGGTCAAAGAACTTTATTTAAACAAAACTTTCCTGCTTATCCGGTGTCGCTATTTTATTTTTAGACAGCTACATAATTTTTTTAAGGTGAAAAAGTGGTCTGGTTTTACGCAAATTTCAAAAAATTCTTACAATTTTTTAAAACGAGCTAACAAAACCAGATAAGCGCGAAAACTTTGTTTGAATCAAG
>CAKNWT010082524.1:0-10734 GCA_932066315.1 Andricus coriarius | reverse complement strand
TAAATTCTCCTAGTAATCTTAAATAAAATTTTCTATTATGAAATGTTTGAAAATCGTTAAATAGCTAAGATTTTTTATTAATCCTGAAAAATAAACAAAATTGACTTAAAATCTTTCAGATTATTTTTTGTACAAATCGGAAAGTCTTTCGAAATCTTTATAAACATTGATATAACTTCAATTTGCTGTCGTTTTTGTCATCCCGGAGTGGTTGTCATGCACTGGCGCTCACTCGCACACTTCTCGCGCGAGAAAAGGAGATAGCAGATCACAGTGCGCATGACCGAGTGACCATAATGTGCTGATTAGAAACTTCTGAACCTGGCAGTAAATGTACAGTTACCGCAGTCAGAACGCATGTACGGTGATCGGTCTCCTTATTATTACTCCGTGCACAAAAGGTCACTGATGGTCCCCGCCATCTTGGATGATTGAATGCTTCATGCTCCCAAACACACAGAATGCCAATTATAATTTTTAGGTTACTAATTTATTCAGTTAAATTGTTCATTCACGACCCTCCGACATTGCGTCCTAGTACCGACACAAAAGGTCACTGAAGGTGACCGCCAACTTGGATGATCGAATATTCAATTCTTTTCCCCACTGATTCGACATATCTCATTTTATGAAGTTAAAATTTAGCTTGAGGCACTCTCAACTTGACACGCTTCCGCACCACACTGAATCTAGGCCACACTTGGTTAACTTTAAGAAGGCGAGAATGAGTACACATACCTTAGAAACTCCCTATGCTTCCTTTTGTTTTTGAAATCAATTTATAAGCGTTACACCCAAGCAAAAAGTATGGATTTCATCCAATGATGGTAATCAGAAGAAGGCGTCACGCCCAAACAATGTCAATAAACGTCTGGTTACACGTAATCTTCAACTACAGAACTCACGTGGTAATACTAGCTATGGTCGAACACAGAGTGAACGAGAAGACGCCGACTACAGTTTTTTGGCGCGTAAGCCATGGGTTGCGTACACAGACCCGCAACTGCCCTTAGCCAAGATGCGTAAAGGCGGATTCATTAGAGTGTTCTACAGTGACTCGCCATTTTATCTAGTTCATTCGCTCGCCTAGCCTATAATCTATGCGAGTCACTTCACTAACCTGCGCCGCGGGCGCGACGCAAGCACTATTTCAGTACACCTTGTGTACGCATTGCGCGCTCAAAACTACCGGCTGCTAGTGCTTTGAAAGTTCGGAGCATAACAGCCGGTGATAACTTTCCACTTGACAAGAGTGCATGGCATCGCTCCCGCGATACCACATTTTAACTGAGTGTCCTCCTTCCCCCCAGTGTATGTGAGAGAGAGAGAGAAGGCGAGAGTGTTGTCTGCGTAAAGTGTGTCTAGTGGGTCACGACTGCCTAGACGTGTTGTTTTTTGTTGTGGGTGGCGACATATGACAGCCGGCAAAGCCGGCCCTGAGAGTGCCTGATAAACAGATTAAAAACAAAGCTCGACGGAATTAGTGTTGTCATATTAAAATGAATGATAACCCCCCAGTCTGGTGACGGTTCGGAGCAGCGTGGTTACAATCCCTAGGTGTCGAGGGGTTTGTTTATGGCAACAGGCCATCCCTGTCGTGGCTTCTGTCCTATGACAGTTTATGAATGGAGTCTGTGCTCGACCAGGTAGAGTTTTTTGGTGAATTTAAAGTTCAATTAAAGTTGAATGGGCGTGAATAATAATTTAATTTTGGCGCGGTATAGAATACCACATCACAATATGCATATAAAAGTATGTCATAAGGACAACCGCAAGATTTCGCTGGGAGCAGGTGCTAATCTGAAAAATTGCACCTGCTCCCAGCGAAATCGCGATAAAATGTCAGCTGTAACCACCTCTCACGACCGTGAGATAGGTGGTTACAGTCAGCGACGAATTCAATACGATGATCTGGCAAATGTCTCGTGCACCCTGAGGACACGGAGCGACCCTAGGACGACCGCCTTCTGCATTTTCACCGCTAGTGACTTAGCATTTTCTTGACACGCGGGGATGCTTTTCAGGCTATTAACCAGTGAAACCTCGGCACCTACAAGAGCACCGATGATCAAGACGATTAGCTTAAAGTAATATTCCGGGTATAGCCGTCGCTACTCCCTTATAAGTTCTTCATACCTCTCTTTCTTTTCATTCTCCTTGGCTATGATGTTTTTGTCAGCTGCTGCCGAAAATTCGATAACGAACATCGTTCGTTTCTCGAAGTCAAGAAGAACAATGTCAGGCCTCGAGTCCGCAACAGAAAAAAATTGTCGAGAATATGAAGTTCCAGGATATCCGACTCTTCTCATTCTCGACAATTGACTCTCTTTCCCTAGGAGTGTTTAGCGGAGCGGTATTTGTGCTGATGCCGTAAGAGTGACAGAGATGGTAATAAAGCATTCGGGGTGTCGCACTGTGCCTTTGGATGTAGGTGGTTCCCGCCTGAATTGGACAACCAGATAGTATGTGTCCTAGATGCTCGGGGTGTGCATGACACGCTCTGCAGCTATCATCGGGAATGTCTTGGCACAAAATGTGGCGGCGGTATGCTAGAGTGGAAATGACACCGTCTTGGCATGCCAAAATGAAACCCTCCATGCCCGACTTCAATCCGGGTGATTTAAGGAAAGCAAACGTTAGCCCATACGACATCGACAGATCCTACACATTTGTGTGGAAGATGCCGTGCATCTTCTTCTCGAGGAGCTGTTCGCGGAAGTTTTTCTCCTGTGCTTTCTTAATCCGGGTCTTCAGGAGTGAGTACTTGAGATGAATAAGATTTGATGCACTTTGCTCATCCCTGATATTGAAGTCAAGGCCGAGTGTTTCAGCCGCCTCCTCCACTCTTTTGTAGAGAAACGCCCCTTTGCCCACTTGTTCGTGTTTCCTGACCATTTTAAGAAGAGCGTCTTGCCCATTTGCGACTGTATGTGATCTACCCAAAATAATCATGTTGCGAAGGCATTCAAGATTTAGTATTCCACGACCACCTTGACGGCGTGTGATGTAAAGTCGCGGAACAGAAGCAAGCATGTTCGTCGCAAATACTTTGTTCCTCGCCGACAGTTCGGAAGACCAAATCCGTGGAACGAGACGTTTGTATCTGAATTTTTCTGACCCGAACTGTTAGTGATCACACGATGTTTTCCAGATGAGATAGTAAATCTGGTTTTCCAAAGCGGCATTAATCTCTCTATGCACCTCACGATGTGTTGATGAACCTTTAAGCTTTACAACAGACAGATGATAAGTCTATGGGAGGTTGAATCAATGTCAGACAAAAACTGTTGATTTTCTCTGACTCACCTCTATCTCCGCTCTAGACTTTTTTTACCGTTAGATAGTACTCGTATTCTGTCAACATCATGCTGCATGATGGTCAGTAGCTTTGACTTGTTAAGTGTGTGATGACAGATCCGCAGCTCGCGCGCGAACTGTCGAACCTTGGCAGTGAAAGTCCTGCGAGATGTTATGTAGTCAATCACACACTGAATGCGGGACGCGTACGGTCTGGCCCAACCTATCTTTGTGCTGAGTTAATGCATTCGTCTTTCGGTCTTATTATCAACCATTGAATTGAACCATTTGAATTCTACCGCCAGTACCAACATAAGGCGCTGCTGCCAACCTAACATCTACAAATCTCAACTGGGAATCGCTTGTCGATATGGACTGGAAATCACCTGGATTTTCTACAAAACCTGGATTGCTACAGAAATCTTAAGGAATCCTCGTCAATACGACACCCATTTCAGCTTCATTAGAGGCGATTCGAAAGAGAAAACCACACCAGCTATACGTAAATGCTCGTAGGACGTTTTCGGAGAGTAAAAACAGTGGTTTAAATTTGTTAGGTTAAGGCTAGCAATAACGGAGATTATAATATTAAAACTAACAATGTCTGTATCGCTTCACTTAGTACGAGATTGTTTTAGTTCTACTTTCGTCCACACGACGTTGCAGAAGTGGCAGAAATTTCGACCAATCAGAGTTGAGCAAGGTGGATGTGACGTAGCTCAGGATAGGTTATAAATTTTGGAGCGAGTCAGTACTCATTCTCTTAGTAGTCTGTCGTCTCTTAACCGTGGTAGCCACCGAGTTTTACCAGTGTACATAGTTTTTCGCCGCTCCTTCGAGAATCCCTGCCAAGTTGTCCCGGACGCTCCAAAAGGAGGGAAAATTATTCTGTATTCGGTGAATCAGCCGGTAAGATTTTTCAATATCTGATCTTGTGAAACCTCTCAGCCTTCTTTTTTTGTTGTTTGCCAAGGAAGCATTTATAATTTGTCTTTTTTTTGTAGTTGGTTTTGAAAGCCCGTAAATTTCAATTTGTGCTTATTTAGTTGGTCAAGAAAGCCCTAAATTTTTCTAGTTGGCCAAGAAAGCCCTAGATAAACTCTGTGTAATTTTAGTTGGCCAAGAAAGCCCTAAAATTTTGTTTGTTTCCCAGAAAGCTCCCTTGAATGATTTTGAGGTTAGGTTCGTCACGTGGCCATGAGGTTTCCCAGGATTGAATCTTTTGAATTCAACCATGTGTGATTTGAATTTTTTGAATTTATTTGTTATTATTTGATTTTGTGCAATTTATTTGTTGTCATTGGTTGTATACAATTTATTTGTTGTTATTTGTTTTTATGCAATTTATTTGTTGTTATTTGATTTTATGCAATTTATTCTGATATGATTTTTTGTGGATTTTTCGGTCGTTTGCCCCATACACTCATTTTTATGAATAGTTCCCCAGCCCTTAGTGCCGCAGAATAATAATTACTTGTTCCCTAAAATGAAACTATTATCACAACCCTTTTAGTGAAATGTGCCCCTTAATCTTAGATATGTTTTCATTTACCAAAAATGCACTTGTTTGCCCCACAACCCAATATTTATGAATAGTTGTTACCTAACCCCTAGTTTCCTTGAATAATAACTAGTTGTTTCCCACGCTCCTTTATTACGAAATATTCATTATAATAAATTAAGATAGGATTTAATTGTTAAATTCCGCGAAATCATGGAGTATCGGACCGGTATTACGTTAATTGTTTAAGTCAATTCATTTTGTGTTTCAAAGGATACAATTGTAAACGTTCTCAACAGAATTTTGTTTCATTTTGCTATAAAATTCGAAAATTGTTTTTGGAGACGTCAGACCAAAATTTTAAATATAAGAAATTGTCAATTTTGTGATTTTTGATCGATCTTTGTTATGCCAATCGTATTGATTTATTAAAATAAATGGAAACTTGGTTATTTGCTATAATATTTGCTATAATGATTCGGTGTATTATCATTCACGAGTAAGAAACCCTTATCAATATGAAACCACGCCTTCTGCCTAATATTCCCTCTTGGGATCTGAGCTAGTTTGAATTGAAGTGAGTTCTAATTCCGGTACATCGTAATCTCAATAATGTCGTTTGTTTGCCGAGTCTAGAATTTGAAAGTTAGAATTCTAGTATTGAAGTCACTTTTGATATTTGATTTAATTACCATGACTTTGTTGTTTTTGACCCAAGAAAGGCCTGGCGCCCTACATATGTATAGTTGATTGATTGAAATGGAGATTACGGTGCCGAAGGTATATTAATTCTCTTTGTCAAAAAGACATTAATAGTACAATGGCAACCAACATGGGGCCCCGAAAATTAAGTATTGATAAGAGTTTCTGATGACTCAGAATTAATTTCGTAGATTTGATTTTTCTTTGGAACCGCGGTTATCAAAAATTGGTAGGCAATTATTGTCCTAGAAACTACCTAAATACCCCAAAGAATTGTAGAGATTCGATACGCGTAACATAATCCCTCAAAAATAAAAAATATATATATTTATATATATATATACTACTTCCTAAAATTATTCGATTCCTGGTAATCATAATTAAATCAAGTGTATCGATGAAACTCAATTTGAACCGGCAGAATCCGCCCCAAATTTAGAAAATAAGAAAGCGCGAGATAATATAAGTTCAAATTTAGGCGCAATACGTAAAGAGACAAATAAAGTCGTAAATAGAGTAAATAGAGCCCCCCACGATTGTCCTTGATCAGAGTTCGTCGAGAAGAGCTCAACCTCGTGATGTAAACAAACAAACCCCGATACACAATACGAATTCTACGAACGACCTTAGATTAAGAGAAGTCACCGAGAGTGAAGAAAGGTCTAGAAATAATCGTCGTGAAGAATTTTATTCGATAGGTCACAACGATACCCTTGCAGATTCTTATCCGAATAATTATTTCGATACTCGTGCAGAATTTTATCAGAATAATTGTTTTGAAGATCATGCGGATTTTTCTCCGCATGATATATCCGCATAGATATAGAGATATTCCTAGACATTTTTCCAGAGAGGATAGAATTCGTGATGTCCCTTCAGATACCGTCTCAGGTAATAGGACTCACAATAAACCTAGGAATACCTCTCCAGATAGTAGAAACCGTGATGGTCCCTTTTACCAAACAAATAGGGAGAAACTAGATTATTATAATTGTGAAAATGAGTTTTTTGAAACGGATCTTAGGCCTCGAGGCAATAGCACGACCCTTCGACATAGTCGCTCCTATGCTAATGCTGATCCAAATTTTGAAATGCCCCACTCTCACAATAATGTGTTCAATCGTTCAAGTCGTCCACATGTTAGTTTTGATCCCTCTTTAGATCTGCCAAATTATGATAATAGTCGGCGTCATCTAGGACAAATTCCCCAGTTTAGTCGCTTTCATAATAATAATAGTGCAACTTACTCTCGCCATAGTTTTCCGTCCGCTTCGTTAGCCGCTACCTATGATATCACGCGAAAATGGAATCTAAGATTTTCGGTAGCGTGTCACGAAGATCCAGATAATTTTCTGACAGGGATAGCTAACGGACGTGCAATGGTCCCAGTAAATGATAGGGAATTGTTGTGCCTCCTCCCCTTCTTCATGTCAGGAATAGCTGGAAGGTGGTATGATGGTCATAAAAATGATTGGCTAACTTTCGACGAGTTTGCCGCGGATTGCCGCGACAGGTTTAGCGACCCCGATTTTCAATTTGAATTGACCCAAGAGATACACAGACGTACTCAAGGTGAGCGTGAACCTGTAGCTGATTATTTAACCTGTATGTTAGCTTTGTTTGACCGATTATCCCCTAAATTAACAGAAGAAGAGGAAGTTAGTTATGCTCATCGAAATTTATTACCGCGCTTACATCTTCCGGAAAAAGGCTATAGGGTTGCTAAAACATTTAGACCACCCCCAGCGCCAGAGCGTTCATTGTTGCCAGACTTGGCGTATCATGAGCCTAACTACCGACCAAAAATTAAACATAAAGAAACTATCGCATTGTTGGATAAGGAATCAGAATGGGAGGACCCCATCGATAACCTTTATCTGACAAAAGATACCGTAGCGTCACGAGATTCCATTCATAAACATAGTAGAAACCCTAATATCCCTAGTCGAAATTCCAACCCAAATCAAAATCCCAATATAGCACACGATTCTAACCCTAGCCGAAATTCCAACCCTAGTCGAAATCCCAATGCAGGAAATAACGCGAAAACCGAGTTTTCTGTTAATACTAGTAAGAAAAGACAAAAAGATCAAAATTCTAATCAAGCTTCTAAAAGTTCTGATTCCATCACCAACCCATTTTTTCCCCTAACAAATGAATTCGAAAGTCCGGAAGTTTTCTCCAAAGATAGTATATCCTGTTGCAATTGTGGTCGGCAAGGCCACCGACACCAGCATTGTGACGAACCTAGAAGCATATATTGTTTTGGTTGTGGAAGGAAAGACGTGACGAAGCCTTCCTGTCCTAATTGCACGGGAAACGAGCCAAGGAATCGTTAAGCGGGGCTACAGCGATTCCTTACTTTCCTGAAGAGCCCCTAAAAAGTAATAAAGTTGCTTGTGTAGTTCTCTCTGAAGCTGTTCAGGTTGAGGGAGGAATCGCTGGAGCTACTGCTGAGATGATCAGCCTCGAATTTTCCAATCTTTCTATGTCTTTTAAACCAAAAGATATTAGTAGTTCCTTAGACTCTCAGCCCCTTTAAAATAATAAGCTGCTTCCCTTAGAAGAATCCACTTCACAAGGCAATATAGTTGACCCCGCTCCTATTCCAATTTTTCAAATGTCGGAAATTCATTATGCCCCTACACCCATGAGTGGACCTAAACCCCTGATGTTTGTTAACCTTCATATTTTGGGTCACCCGATTAAGGCTTTAATCAATGGCGGTTCTTCCAGGACCTTTATAGGTCCAGAAGGTATGATATTTGCTTAGAATTCGGGATTAAAAATTAATCAGAGTAATGGCTTGGTGCAGATAGCAAACATTAGCTTGGAGGTAGTTCCTCAAGAAGTTACAGTACCCATGGAACTAGAAAAAAATGGGAGACTCATGTCTGTGCGAGTTATGAAAAGCTTACCAGTAGCCCTAGTTCTAGGCTTAGATTTCATGAAATTTTTCGAAATGCAAATAGATTTTGTAGACAGGACCCGGAATTTTAAAGAAGACCCCTTCAGAGTATTTGCATTCGAAATAGAGGAATGGACCAAAGACAGTTGCTGCGGGTTAAATGAGTTAACAACGGATCAGGCCGAAATACTTCAAATATTTAAAAAAAATCGAATTACCGGTAATTCCCGAAAAACCGGGATAAACGGATCTAACAGAACACATAATTGATGTTATCGGACATCCAGCTATCAAAGAAAGGCATTATTTAGTATCTCCTAAAGTCTTGGAGGCTCAAATCGCGGAAGTAGATCACATGTTAGCAGATGATATTATAGAACCCTCGAAAAGCGATTGGTCGTCCCCTGCTGTGATGGTTAGAAAACCCGATAAGAGTTATCGATTTTTCTTAGATTTCCGAAAATTAAATGACGTCACTAAGAAGGATGCTTACCCCCTACCATAGATGAATGGAATCCTAGACAAGTTGCGTAAAGCTAGATATATCTCCAAAATTGGTTTATTCAAAGGCTTCCTTCAGATTCTGCTCGAGTTAGAAAGTCGTGAAAAGACAGCATTCACCGTACCAGGCCGTGGACTTTTTCACTTTGAAAGAATGCCATTCGGTCTTACAAATTCCCCCGCAACTTTTCAGAGATTACTAGATCGCCTGATTGGTTCTGAAATGGAGCCCCACTGCTTCGCCTATCTGGACGATATAATAATCGTGACAGAGACTTTCGAGGAACACTTGGAGTGGCTAGCTAAAGTATTAGGAAAAATTAGAGACTCTGGTATGAAAATAAATCCTAACAAATGTGAGTTTTGAGTATAACAGGTCCGATATTTGGGCTACTTAGTAAATGAAAGAGGTTTACAGGTCGATCCAGAAAAAGTAGCACCCATTCTAGAGTACCCTGTCCCCAGAAATCTAAAAGAAATCAGACGTTTCCTAGGAATGGCTTCGTGGTACCGTAGATTCATCCCAGATTACGCTACCTTAGCTTCACTCTTAACGAAGTTGCTTCGAAAGGATCAACGATGGACATGGACTGAGGATCAACAACTGGCTTTCGAGCAAATTAGAATATGCCTAACCGATGCCCCTGTGTTAGCCTCTCTTAACTTCGATGTTCCTTTTGAATTGCAAACTGATGCTAGCAATACCGGATTAGGCGCAGTATTAACGCAAACTATTGAAGGAATAGATTATGTTATATCATATGCTAGTAGGTCCCTAACAGTAGCATGACAACAATATAATACTACGGAAAAAGAATGTCTTGCTGTTATATGGGCCATTCAAAAGTTTCGCGCTTATTTAGATGGTTATCATTTCAAGGTTATCACAGACCATAGTAGTCTGCGTTGGCTGCATAATCTTAAAAATCCAACCGGTACACTCGCGAGGTAGGCGTTATCGTTGCTCGTGTATGATTATAAAATACTACATAGAAAAGGAGCCCTTCATCACGTCCCCGATGCCCTATCTAGAATATGTGAAGACCCTATAGAAGCAATACACCTCATTAGTAACCCAACACCCTCTTGGTACTTTCGTCGTTTCCTTGCCGTGACCGATTTCCCGGAAAAATTTCCCACCTGGAAAATTTTCGAAAATAAACTTTACCATTACCGACCCGACCCCGTCATTCCAACCTTAGTCCGTGATATGAATGCATGGAAGCTCATCCCAAGCGACGATGAGCGCGAAGTGATTCTAGAAAAAGCTCATGATGAACCCCAAGCTGGTCATCTAGGCACTCAAAAAACCTGTATGAGGATTGCCTCAGATTATTTTTGGCCGGGTTGTTATAGAGATGTAGCCGACTATGTCCGTAAATGCGAAATTTGCCAAGCTTTCAAGGTCCCCGCGGGATTTATGGGACAGCGCGTCGATTTAAATATGTGCTCGTAATCCAGGACTTGTTTACGAAATGGGTTGAGTGTTTTCCGTTACGATTAGCTACCGGTAAAAGAATTCGTGATTCATTCCAAGAGCCCATAATAAATCGCTGGAGATCCCCACAGGTTCTTTTAACAGACAATGGCACCGAGTTTATTAATAATACTCTTCGCTCCATGGCTCAGTATCATATATAAACAAGAGCCATCGCTCCTGGAATGAACATTTGTCTGAGTTTCGCTTTGCCTATAATACCGCTTATCACACTACCTTAAAAACTACACCTGCCTTTTTAAACCTTGGTCGCGATCCTAAGCCCATCAATTCTTTGCGAAGGCGAGAAGACGGCGAACTTACAATAGACGCTCAAGCCCCCGAAAT
>CAKNWT010082448.1:0-10858 GCA_932066315.1 Andricus coriarius | reverse complement strand
CCCCGTTTCATAAAGGTAAAAATACTTCCTTTATGAGCTTGGACGCAGGATATTTTCTGATGACTCATTTTGCACTTTAAAAAAATTTATAAACCAGAAACATGATAGAGGCAATAACAAAGTTGTCTACATGCGAATTCTTTCAGGTAGTTTTTCTAGCCAGGTTCAATGCCAACACTAGGATATTAAGTTTATTCCTCGTAATATTGACTAGACTTAGATAAATTAAAAAAGGCTGTAAAAACGTACGTCCATTTTTTAATGCGAAAAAGATAAATGAAATAGATCTAGACAGGGTTGGCGTGACTTGAATCTAAGAACGTTTTTTAAATAAAAAATCTTTCACATTAGGATTGAATCCAAGTCCAGGAATTGTAGCAACCTCCTTTCGGTGATTTTTGTTGGGACCATAAACGTAGGTTTCCGTAGTTTAAATATATATTTAGAAAAGTCATGATTTATGTCCAACCCTGGACGTGCGTCTATAATTAGCGGAGAGTAATCGTTAATAAGGTAGTTCGGACGAGAGCTAGAAAGCTTATATGTATGAGTTGGACTTTAGTACAAAGCTTATAGACCTTTTACAGTATTTGGGTGTAGTAAAGTAACTTTTCACTAACTATTTGTGACTTTTGAACCTCAGGTGACCCCCTACTTGTCTTCTAGTCGTCAGTACTTTGGTACTGTTTAGTTTGGAGCAGGCAGGGCTAAAAGGCTAGACACAAACAAGACCAGGCAGGACAATCAGGATTCAGGACAGAGAAAGAAGCGTCACCTGTTAGATTGCTGTGAGGGAGGTTTATGCCTGTTAAACATTTGGCACCTAGCATCAGTACACGGTCGTCCCAACATTGTGAAAAATGAAAGAGTTGTACCACAGTTTTATAGACTATGCTCGCACCCTCTTATGACACGTGTATTTATATTATTTCATAGAAATGACAAACAGTGATTGATAGGATTGTCGCGTTACATTAATCGCCATCATCTGTATTCTGACTGAATATATAAATATCAGATTTGATATCTTTCCTTTCGCTCATGCCAAGTGACTGTTTGTTTTAAATCGACGGTCAGATGATTTTTAATTAACTAGATACAGTCATGAATCGTGCGAATTTCAGTTTCAAATATACAAATACTATTTCAAAGATGCTGTTAGGTATGTAGAGCAGACTTTGAATAACCCGGTCCATGTAAGAATCTAGGTTTTAATGCAAGGATGATACAAATTCTTGATGCGCGTTGGAGGCGATTCTTATGTTGACCAAAGATTAAAGAAAGGAGTACCAGGAAGACAGTGAGGAAATGAAAAAGATATCTCATAGACAGACGAGCGTTTCGAGACCATTTTGTAGGTCATCTAGGTTAACCGAATTATTTTAAGTTGTAATACTTTAAGAGTTAGCGAATAAAACTGACCATAACCTTTTCCACGTCACTTTTCAATTGAAGCGATTTTTATTGAATCTGTAGGTTAAGATTCAGGTGCGAGGAGCCATAGATTCGTAGAGAAGGGATCATTTAGGCAAGTATAGCGTATTAAACTGAAAGGTTTCGAATTTTAGATTTTCGCTGGTTGTAAGGGACATTTTTTTAGAATCTTATCATAATCTTGTGAACTTTTAAAATCTATCCCTCTTCCATCAAATTTGTCTTTCAATTTGAAATATAGACTTGCTGGGCTCATTTGTTATGAAATTAATCAATTTATTCATTTTTCGATGGCCACGAGTCAAAGGCCAATCGAATATCAGTTGAGGTTGCCACAACTTAAAAAAACTACACAAAAAAATGGTAAAAGTATTTTGAAAGTGAACAAAAATATGTAATTTTTTTTATCTGTAGTTTGTAAGCAACGCAATTGAATAAATCTGTAACAATTGAGTAATTTAATTTTTTTAATGGTAGTTCCTTTTGTGTCGCTCAGTTTTGAAAAGATTCTTGAGGGATTTTTTTGGCAAATTGTTTTCTTTATTTTCAAGCGTTTTTATTTTTGGAAAAGAGGTTCAGGAGGTGGCAATGCATTTTTAAAGGCGGTCTGTTTAGTACAGGTTTATAATTTTTTACTACGTTATTTCTTAGTTATTTAATTATTATTGAGAGTAAGGAGGATTATAAACCAGAAGAAACTAAAAACAGGCAGGTAGCAGCTTCAACAAACTAGACCTGGGTAGGATTCTAGTTTAGTCCAATCAGGTAGGATGAGATTCTCTTTTTAGACGTACGAGATTGTAAGTTGTTGAAATAATTGGGATCTGAAATCTTGGACAAGTCACGAAGCTGGTAAATAAAGATGGTTATCCTAAGAAATGCAGTTTGTTCAGTATTTTTAATCGAAACAGATAAGTTCTTGATAATTTCGAATTGAAATTTTAGAAAAATGTATGAAATAATTTTGAGTGGGATGATAAAAAATGGAACTTGTATAGTTTCGGAATAAAGAGGCTTTCAAAATGCAAACCCTTTAAAGCGTTCAACATTGAACAACTTTATTTTTTATTCAAGAATCTCGAAATTGAATCATTTCAGATTAAAATTTCCGAAGGATAATTTCCAAATGTTTAAAACGTAATAATTTCAAATTAAAATCTTGAAAGGTTAGATCATTTACAATTCAAAGTAATTGAAATTATATTATTTCTATTTCAAAGCGTTCAAAATTGAATCATTTGAATTTCAACACTACTGACTTTAAATAATTTGTAACTCGTAGTGATTAATATTTTACAATTTGAAATTTTAAACTAAATTTAATGTTTCGAAGTCAAAGCTTCTAAAATTCTAGATTTTAAATTGTTATTGTTTAGAAAAGCGTATAGTTTAATATTACAATGGATTAGATACATTTTCCTAAGATCAAAAAGTACATTCACTGTCATTTTCACCATTCAAAATGGTACAAAAATGTTATCTTTCAAATATTGAATTATTCTGAAAAATCGTTCAAAATAAAGTAATTTTTAATGGTGAACTTTGAAAATTAAAAAAATTCTATGGAATGTTCACATTTAAACGAATGAAAATTATATTATTTCAAATTAGAGGCAATAAAAATTAAGTAATTTAAAAGTGAAGACTTTAAATTTTAATAAATTAAAATTAGAAACGATTAAAATCTGACATTGGCAAATAAAATAAATATTTCAAAGTAAAAGCTTCTGAAATTTTTATTAAATTATTATTCTAAAGTAAAGAAAAAGATTCACCTTTCAAAATGGAAATTTTTTTAATTCTAAACCTTTAAAATTCAATTATTTTTAAAAAAAACGTTCGAAATAAAATTAAATTTTAAATGGGAAATTAAAAATGAAAAACTGTATGCTCCAGAAACTTGCAACTTTGAAAATCCCAACTTCATCTGAATCTAAAAAAAAATGCAGTCGCGAAGGATTGTGATTATTAAAACTTTGTTGTACTCAAAATTTCTATTACTTTAAGTACATTTAATCGTTTAGAAATGAATAGTTTTTAAATTGTCGATTATACTTTTCGAAATTTAATCATTTCAATGTTAATCGCAAAATTTAAACCACTAGTTCTAAAATCTGCTCGTTTTGAAGGCTTGAATTTGAGAAATTGTCTTAATTTTGTATTATTTTGAATTTATTCTGGTTCAATTTTATTAAAAGGCATTCATTTATTCAATAAATTGTTTAATCACAAATCCTTTAAACTGAAAAGTGTGCAACTATGTATAGTCTTTCACTTTGAGACTACGATTTCGAAGAATTTAAGAAACCAGAAAGTTTTCTGTGTTAAAAATTGAAACCAAACTACATACTTAAAATATTTAAATCTAAAATTATTAAATTTGAAACTGACTAAAATTGAATTGGTTAAATTTCGAAAAGTATAATTGACTAAATTTTTTTTAGTGTGAAGTTCCAAATTGTTTCTGGATTTTTTCGACGGATTTTTCTTAGAATAATTTAATTTTAAAGGTTTACAATTAAATTTTTTTATTTTAGAGCGGTGGAAATAGAGGTGATTTTTTTTTCTTTAGACATTTTTATCTTATCAATTTTTTGGTTTAATCGTAATTTTTGTTATTTAATAAAAATTCAGATTTCTATAATTTTAGAAGCTTTTACTTTAAAATATTGAATTTAGTTTTCAATTTCAACTCTTTCCTGATGAAATTGTCTAAATTAAAAAATTTTTAGTTCGGAGGTTTAAAACTTTGAAAGCTCCGTTTTAATTTTTTTTCCAATTTAATTTTATTATTTTATTCCATTCGAAATATTGTCCTTTTTCAAAATTTCACAAGTGTAAAATATTTTGAATTGGAACTTTTAATAAATTTTTCTTAAATTTCAAACGGATTCAATTCGAAATTATCAAGAACAGGTCCGCTCTCCACAGATCACTGTTTTTTGATTTAAAAAAAAAATCCTCTTTTAATCAAATATGCTGAACGTAATTAGGACGGTCATCTCTATTTTTGTCACAAGTACTATCAAGATTTCTGGTCCCTATATGAAGTGTGCATGAAGTTTAGTTTTGTTTTTTGATTTAGGGCCAGTTCTTCACTGAATCACAAACTCGAAAAAATTAGCTATATTTTTTTATTATGTTCATTGGCCTAGTGAGGTGTGACATTGAGTAGTGAGAAAAATAAATTTCCTAACTGCATTAAAGAAAAGGGAAAAACGAACTTTGAGGGTAGGAAATTCAAACTTATTTTATTAAAATGCTATCAGTAGTAGATTCGCTTTTTTAATTCCGGTAGGATTTATAATAGTGGCAGGATAACACATGAGTCATCAAAATTTTATAAACAAAAACTTATTCAATATTAATGTTTTACTTGAAGACTTGAAAAAATTTCTAATATCTGAACAAAATTTAAATATCTCCACTTTGGAAATTTTTATCGCTTTTATGTGATAAAATTTTCTTGTACATTGTCGGTTTGTGCTCACACTCTCTAAATTACACGTAAAATCACAGTAAATGTAATGTTTATTTTACGTTTCTTGTATTAATTGATGTCTTTCGTTTTCATTAATTTCTGGTTTCCCGTTTGGGCCGAAACTTGGAGAGCGAATCGTGTCGGCCTCCGAAAAGCCAGCCACCGCGGGAGGTAAGTTCTATTTGCATCAGTAGATTCAGAATTTTGAAAATCGTTAACGGTTTTTATTTAAATTTGAATTCTGTATCTACTCTTGTGAATTTGTTGATTACATGCAAATTATGATTGTATTATACATTAGAAGTTAAGTTTCTAACTTTTTACGGATATTAATAAACATATTTTTACAGAAAAAATCATGTTATTTATTTCCCTTCATTAAATTAGGAATTAGGGATGGTCGCATATTACTTTAAACGTATTTTAAAGATCTTAGGGTTCCTATTTTCATTTTGTATAAAATGTTTTCCTTATAAACAATGCAAGAAAAATATGATTTCCAAATGTATTTTTTCTGTTGGCGTAAACAAGCCAATTACACCAGATATCAATAAATAGTATTCGATGTAGTCACAAATATAATAAAAATAAATTGTTGAAGCAACAGTTAGATTGTTATTAACAAATTATATAAACAGTTGCGTCTTGATTGTATATTTTTAAAAAAATCTACAAAACCCACCATTTTAATTGTTATTAACAAGTTATGTAAACAATAGGCCAGTAACAAATTTTTTACGCATTGGCACACTAAGCATTTGTTAATCAAAAATGTGAATATGTATAGCAAGTTAATTTATTTCAAATAGTATTGTATTTATTTATACAACATTAAAATAGAAAAACGGCCCTGGGGAATCGATGCGGAATTTTATGCAGAGGATCTAAAAACAGGAAATTTATACATGTGACCTGCGACTTAATTTGTACGGGAAAATCCATTTCTAGACCACTGCGACGAGACACTTCGATATTCAATATTAAAAAAACAAAATAATAATTCTTCAATGACAGAAATCATTTAACATTATTTAAAAATATAAAATTTCTTATAAAAGAAATGGTTCCTTTCTTATATGTAGCGGAAACCTTGTAATCTTTTTAAATGCATCTTAAAATCGTAGCATATCTTCCAAAATTCTATACAACAAGCTAACATTTTTTTAATTCTTGATATTCCCTCATATCCTTTTTTAAAATACCCTCAAATCCTTTGAATATCCCTTCAAATTATTGAAGTGAATGCAAAAAATAGCTAATAAGAATCTTTTAAACTTCCCTAAAATATGTAATTCTTTGACATCCTTTCAAACTTTTTTAAGCTTTTGAAAATGCTTTAGAATCTTTTAAAATACCCTACAAAATTTGAAATCCCTTATAGTTTTGTAAGCAATTGAAAATTCCTGGAAATTTTTTACCTTTAAATTGTTGAAATCAAAAATTCCTGGGGATCTTTTAAAATTCTCTAAAATATTTCAAATCCTTTGAAGCTCTTGGAATCTTGATTTAAAATACTTTGAAACCTTTTAAGGCTTTTGAAAATTCCTGGGAAATTTTTAAAATATCCTAAAATCCTTAGGAATACATTCAAATGATTGAAATCTATTAAAAATTCCTTGGAGTCCTTTAAATACATGTCAAATTGTTGAAATCAACAACAAAATTCCGGGGAGTCTTTTTAAATTCTCTAAAATATTTTTAAATTTTTCGAAGCTTTTGAAAATATGTTACAATCTTTTAAAATGCCTTAAAAATTTTGAAATCCCTTGAATTTTTTTAAGCTTTTAAAAATTGTCTAAAATATTTCAAATCACTTGGAAATTTGAAAAATACCGAAATCCTGGAAAATTGATTAAATAACCTTGAGTGTTTTCAACTTTTTAAAGCGCTGAAATTTTATACATTTAAAAAAAAATACTTTTAAGAGCCCTTTAAGTGATTAAAATCTGTTAAAAGTTCCTTATTATCTTTAAAATTTTAGGATTTACGTTTAAAAAAATTGTAAGTACCCTTAAATCTTTTGGAAAGACTAAATTATTGAAATGTATTAAAAGTATTTGAAATTCCGTGAAACTTAAAAATTTGGGAATTTTTTGGAATTACTTCAAATTATTGAAATTATTAAAAACACCCTAAGATATTTTGAAATTCCTTGAAACTTATTAAAGCTTTTTAAAAATTTTTTAAATACTCTAAAATCTTAAAAGTTTTTTAAAATCCCTTCAAATTATTGAATTCAATTAAAAAAATTTTTAATATCCTAAAAGCTTCAATAACACCTCGGAATATTTGAAAATAATATGAAATCCCTTCATTGTTGTAAATAAATCCATTAAAATATTAGAAAAATCCAGTAAAATTACATGAAATCTAATATATGTTCTGAAAATCGGGAAAATGTATTAAATAACCCTGAGAGCTTTTAAAATCCTTTAAATTCTTTGGAAATTACTTTAAAATTGGTAAATCTCTTGAAAATGCCTTTGTCTCATTTGGAAAAACCTCAAATATTGGAAATCGCTCAAAATTATTTAAATTAATTAAAAATTCAGGAGGATCTGATAAAATTGGAAATTTAAATAATTTCTCTATTAAATGCCTGATAGAAACTTATGAAAATGGACAAAAGGATATATAGAGCAATATAGAAGTCTTTTTAAATACCCTAAAATATTTCAAAAATCCTTTGAAATCAATTAAAAAGTCTTGGGAATCTTTTTAAAGCTATTGCAAATTCATTGAAATCCCTTTAAATTTTTTTAAGCTATTGAAGATTCCTGGGAAATTTTAAAAATACCCTAAAGTCCTTTGGAGTACCTTCAAATTATTGAGATCTCTAAAAAAATCCTTGGAGTATTTTAAAGTACCCTGAAATATTTTTTTAATTCTTCTAAAATCCCTTCAAATGTTTGAAAGCAATTAAAAATCCATATGAATCTTTTAAAATTCCCCAATAAATATATTTGAAATCTCTTGAGAAGGCTTTGGAATCCTTTAAAATACGTACCTTACAAAATTTAAAATCCCTTAAAACTTTTTAAAGCTCTTGAAAAATTTTAAAATTCTACAAATAGCTTCAAATTATTGAAGTATATTAAAAATTCCTTGAAGTCTTTTTAAATATCCTAAAATATTTCAAAAATCCGTTAAAGTCAATTAAAAATTCCGTAAAATATTTCGAATCCTTTGAAACTTTTTAAAGCTCTTGTAAATACATTAAAATCATTTAAAGTACACTACAATGTTTGAAATCCCTCGAAACTTTTTTAAACTCTTGAAAATTACTTTGAAATTAAATTTAAAAAAAAACTAAAATCCATTGGAATACCTTAAAATTATTGAAATCTCTAAAAAAAAAAATCCTTGGAGTCTTAAAATACCCTAAAATATTTTTTAAATTCTTTTGGAAAACTTTTGGAATCGCTTTAAATGATTGAATTCTATTAATAAGTTTTTAAACCTTAAATTATCAACAACAATTTGAAATACGTGTAAATTTTACACAGCTCTTTAAAATTCTTTAGAATTTTTAAATATATGTACTCTTAAAATCCTTTGAAGAACACTAAGATGTTCTTTTTATTTTTTTAAAGTTACTCAAAAGTTATTTGAGAAAAAAGTAATTGACAGTTACTTAAAGCAGAGCAAAATGTCTAAATGTTATAAAACTGACTAAATGCTTTAAAAATGTGACTTTAATATTAAATCAGATTATAAAATAATGGTATATCAATTAAAAATTAGATCTCTTAAATTATTACACTATAATTAAAAATTGTCCTACAGACGCCTACGAAATATGTGGAATATTAAGTACTTTATTAACAATAGATACATTAAATGCATGCTTTTACCTTAAAACTATATTTACAGAAAAATATATTATTTAGAAATTAATTTCAAGCAAATCGATTTAAAATCGAAAAGTTCTTTGGAATTTCGCAACAGTTTTTAACGTTTTAAAATTATTCAAAAGTACGAAAGTAATTTTAAATATTAGTCCTAGTCTAAAAAGTTTAAAATAAATGTTTTGTCTCTACTTAGAATTAGGTTTCAGGGTTTCCGCAGTTCTGCGTCTCCAGTACGTGCTACTCGTTTTTTCCGCACTTTTCTCACTATCACAAGTGCTTATCTCAATTTGTTTCACGGGAGATAAAACATGCTTCTTTATTGTCGAGACACAATTCGACTCATTTTCAATCTTAGAATCTGAGCTTTTTTCATTGCAAGAAATTACATTTTTTGAATGACAATCAGTCTCAGTATTTTTGTTAGCTTGCGAAAAACTCGCTTTTTGCTCTAGATTAAAATTTCCTCTATCAAAAAATGTACCTAAGTTTCTGCCATCAGAATTGGTAGAAATGCTAGCTCTGCTCGGTAGATCGCGACTAGAATAATTACGAAAAAAATAGTTATTAGACGTATTCTGAGAATATAATTTCTCCTCGATTCTTCGGTTTATCACAACTGCTTCCGCTATTGGGATCGGTTTTATGTAAGTGAAAGTCTTTTTATGTGATTCTGTACTTTCGACGAATTTCTTGATACTTATTGGTCCATTGATCACAGGAACGGCGTTGCTGAGTTCGCCGGTAGCTCTGATCACTGGAGTGATATTTCCCATAGAATCCAGCCTAGAATTTATCTGATTTTGAGAACTTGCATAAACCACAGAACCTTTACTTGTGCATTTAGCGACTACAGACGAAGAGGTTTTCGGAATTTTCTTTGGTTTCTTCGTGAAAACCTTTTTCGGTTTAGAAGGTTCGCTTTCTTGAGTTCCTGACTTCGAGGTAGTTGCATTTTTTTCCGCGAGTTTACTTTCTTCGGAATGATGGTGCCTTATGTGTCGATTCAAGTTGTCCTTTCGTCTGAAGTCCGTTTTGCAAAACTCACAGGTGAATGGTTTCTCCTCTGTAAGACGAAAAAAAGATAATAATAAATATTTGTCCCATTTTTTACAAGGTTTCAATTCATTTTTGAAGAATCAAAGAGAGAAATTCCATGACATTAGAAAACAAGACGCTTTGAATATTTCATAAACGATTAATTTGCTAATTTTGTAGATTTGAAAGAAGAGAAGATTTGCAGAAATTGCTAACGATTCAATGAAAAAACTAAACCCGGAATATAAATCATTTCTGTACTTGCAAATCAAAAACATCTTTGTAGAGGTAAAAGGCTTCAATTTTTCGAGTAATTCAAGTCAAAATATGGCATTTTCAATCAAATACAGTGAACTTTCACTTATTCCAAGTATTTTGGGCTTGGATATTTCAAGTGGCGAAGCCCCTGCATCTCCCACCAATACGCTTTAAAAGAGATTCTTAATTGCGATGACACCAATTTCAAATATTTCCTAAACGATTAATTTGCTAATTTTGTAGATTTGAAGGAAAAGAAGATTTGAAGAAATCGTTAACGATTCAATCGAGAAATTAAACCCGAGAGTTCATCCGGAAATACCTTGAAAATGTATTCTTTTATGTTTTTTTAAGGTTGAAAAATATTAAACGTACGGTGTCAGATTATTACACACGCGGAGAGTCATATTTTGTAACAGAAATAATCTGCCAAATTTAAAGATTGGTAAGTAAGTGAAAAGAACAAAAAAAATCTTTGTAGAGGCTTCAATTTTTCGAATAATTCAAGCAGGGTGTCTAGCCTTTCTGCAAAAAAAATTCCAGGACAATTAAAATTAATTTTTCAAGGTACCTTTTTTATAGTAAAAAGATCATTTTCACGACGCTACAATCGAAAATATTTTGAACTTTCTCAATTTTTAAGCTTTAACAGAAATTAAAAAAAAAATTATAATTAGTTAAAATTTGACTGAGTTGTCTGTTTTTAAGCAAAGTTAAATTTAATTTACAATAAAATAATTAAATTTGTAACCAAACAATTGCATTTTCAACGAAATAATTGAATTTTTAGAAGACAGCT
>CAKNWT010082423.1:0-10626 GCA_932066315.1 Andricus coriarius | reverse complement strand
TTAGACATTTTTTTCATTTGAGAACATTGATATAATTTAAAAATTAACTTAGACGGCAGATTAACTTAACAAGTTAGGGACCGTCCATAAACTCTTTTTCCCTATTTAGAGAATTATTTTTTCCCTGTTTTCAAGAAACTTCCCCCTTTTCTCGCTTTTTTTCGATTTGAACTTAAGTAATAGAATAAAATAAGAAAATCGAAATATTCTTGGTTACAAATTAAATTTTTCTGGTTAATAGTCTAACATTATATTTTGTTTTGGAATTCATCTCGTTTGTCAAAAAGTTATTCCAAATTGTAAATCGTCGTTAAAATTGGATTATTTTTGTTTATTATAACCGATTTCCAGTAGGAAATGTTAGCGTAACCTTAAATTGTTCAAATATTGTAAATCATCTTTGAATGTATTTTAAATATAATTTTTTTTATTAAAAATACCAATTTTCAACGAAAAATACTAACCAGCTAACTGTTCAAAATTTTCAAATCGTGTTAACTATAGTGATTTTTGTTTTCAAATAGCAATTTTTATTGTTAATCCTAACATTACATAAAATTGTTAAGATATGTGAATCTTCTTAAAAATATAATGTTTTTAAATAAAAAATACCAATTTCCGCCAAAAAATCTAAAACTGTTAAAAAACGCAAATCTTGTTTAACCTATAATGATTTTTGTTTTAAAATACCAGTTTTTGTTGTAAAATCCTAACATAACTTAAAATTGTAAAAAGTTGTGAATCTTCTTTGAAATCCAATTTTCCTTTCTATTTAAAATATTAATATACGACGAAAAACACTAGGTAATATAGCAATAAAAAATTGTTAAAAGATTCTAAATATTGTTTTAATTATAATGTTTTTTGATTTAAAGTGACAATTTTTTTTTAATGTTAACGTCATCAGAAATTGTTAAAAAATTATGAACCTTTAAAATGCAATGATTTTTATTCAAAAAACGATAAACGGTAAAAAAAACTAACAAAGCCGAAAAATGTAAATTGATGAAAAAAATTTTATTTTTTGGCATCTAATAATTTTTTATTATGAATATCCATTTGCGGTGTAAAACGCTAATACAATGAGTCAAATTTTCAACCAACTAAGATTTTTCAGTCATGAAATATAATTTTTCTATCTTTCGCAAGAGAATTCAAAGCGATTTTTGAGGAATTCATATATAATGAAGAAGTATTTAGAAAATTTCTAAGAATTTTTTTTATCTTACAGGATTTTACAAAATTTTAGGAAAAATTTGAGTCTGTTTAAAAAATATTTAGCAGTTTTTGACACTTGAACAAAAATTTTTATTTTATTAATCTTCCGTATTGGTTTTTCAAAATTTCGCAAATTTTTTGTAATTTTTTTAAATGTATTTAAATATTCTCCTAAAATCATTTTTTCGATATAAAGAATCACTTTAAATATTCCCAGGAATATTGATAAAAATTTTGGATGATCTTAAAGAAAATCTACATTTCGTTTTAAGTTTTTTGAAATCCTTTCAAATTTCAAATTGTTTTCGAAAATTTTTTAAATGATCTAAATATCTTTTAAAATTATTCAAATTTTTTATATAATTTTGATAAAATTCTGCAAAATTCAAAAAATTGCCTTGAATCTGTTGAAATATTTTTAAGTTTTGAAATTTTCTAATCTTACAAAACTGAAAGTGTGTGCTTTAAAATCTACATTCATTTTGAAAATTTCAGGAAATCATTTGAAAAATTTCAATATCTTTTTAAACATTTTCTTAAAGTAATTTATCAAAATAAACAAACAATTAAAATTTTTCTTGGAATCTGAAAAAAATGGTCTAAACCCCTTTGAAAATCCTTACATCGCTTCAAAATTTTATTTAAAAATTTAAAAAAATCTACATTTAGTTTATAATTTTTGGAAAACATTTGAAATTTTAAATTATATGTGAATCTTTTCAAAGCTTCTAAAACTCCCTAATATCGTTTGAAACAATGCAAAGTTTTTGTAAATTTGTTTTCAAATCCTGCAAAAATTAAAAAAATGGTTTCAAAATCTCTCAGCTTCTTTTTTGACATAAATAGAAATTTTCAAAACTTAAAATTAATCTTTTAAAATTAATGTTTAGAAATATTTATAAATTAATGTTATCACCAAATAAAATTACTTGCTTGGAAATTTTAATTTATTAAATTGATGTACAGAAAATTCTTAATCTATATTAATAGACAAAAACACGTAATAGACAAAAACACGTAAAAAAACCTCTTTTAATATGGTCAAGGGATTACAAGTAGAATCCTTTTGACATTTTAAAAGCATTTGGTCAAAAAGTTAAGGACAGAATTGTTGCCTTTATTATCAAATAATCAGTTACAGTTTGAATGTACTCCTTTTGAAATAAATTTTTAGAATTCAAATTCTTCATTTGGAAATTGCGGTTTACAAAATTTTAAAAAATTCAAAAGAACAAACTGAAAACAGCCACTTGAAGTAATACTCAGGCAGAATTTCGTTCCACCAATTTTATTACATAGGATTGTTTAAACAATTAAAAAATTTTCTTAAAAAATCATCTATTAGTTTTTACGCTCTTAGTGTTCCAATGATTTTATGACAAAATAAGTTTTTTGAAAGTTTTGAAAAAAGAAAAAACTGTAAATTTTCACTTTCGAGCCTTCCTTTTATCTCTTAATATGTTTTGATTTTTCACTGATATATTTTTTGTTAGAGTTAAAAAAAAATTTCATGGCACTAATATGATTAAGACAAAGGACGATATTTGATATTTTTCTGGACAAGTATTAACTTTTGCAACTTCTTCTTTACATATCTATTGAGTTCCATCAACTCTCGAATGAACTTTTTTATTTTTTGCAAATAATTTGAATTTTTGAGAATGTTTTTTTACCCTCTTAAATTTTTTTCTTGGTACTTACATGGTTCTGCCGTGAACAACCTTCATTTGTTAATATTATCATTTTTAAAGGATTTTTCATTAAAATTAAAAAAAAATATGAAAGAATCAGTTTTCGTATCAGTAAAAATTATGTTTAGAATTTCTGGAGAGATTTGTTTGATTAGTGAAGAGCGTGCTTGAATGCTGTTCTAGTATCATTGCTAGGTGAAAGTATACCTAAGGGTCAACGAGGCACTCTTCCCTCTTCGAGGAGGCCAGGCAGCCTACTTTGCTAGAATCGTGCAGGTCGAACAATTTTCAATCGAGAAAGTACAATCCACTTGAAACACTTACAGAAACGCTGAAAATGATTACAGTCTACAAATAGTCGGAAATGTATTACCCTCAAATGACATTTTTTCTTAACAATGAAAATTCTCTAGTATGTAGTAAATATAGTAAATATAGTATAGTAAAATAATTCGTTGTCACGCTCATAGGGTACTTTTTTCGCTCTCAAAGGATAACAAATTTAGGATGAATTCATAAGACTTCAAACAATTCAAGTTAAATTCAAAAGAATGCAAATTAATTGGAAAAAATTTTAAAATAAAAAAAAATCCATTGGCTTCCGTAAAATTGGAATAAATTTAAAGGAATTTAAGATAAACGAGATGAATTCGATAGAATTCATAAAAATTCAATGTGAATTTAAAAAAATTGAAATGAATTGCAAGCAATTTAAATTCAACAGAATTGAATGAAATGCATAAGAATTCAAGGTGAGATTAAAATAATTTAGGATCAATTGAATACAAACTTTTGAAAATTCAAAAAAATTCACTGAATTAAATATAATTGAGGGAATTTAAAAGAATTCAAATAAATTAAAAATAAATTCAAGAGAATTCCAAATAATTTAAAAGAATTCAGGGTGAATTTAAAAAAAATCAAATCTCTGAAACCTTACTAATTTCTAACCAAAGAAGTGACTAATGACTACAAAACAATTCAAGATAAATTCAAAAGAATTCCAATGAATTGGAAAAATGTTTTAAATAGAAAAATTTCGTTGATTACAATAAAAATGAAATTCATAAAAAGTCAAGCCAGATTTAAAAAGCAATTAGGTAAATTGAAAACAATGGAAAAATATGAAAAATATTGATTGAATTTAGTTGAATTGAGTGCATTTAGAAGAACTTAAAAGAATTCAGGATAAATTAATAAGAATTTAGGGCGAATTTCAAATTAATTGCAAAACCATATTTGAAAATCTCTTAAAATCTTTGAAACCCTACGAAATTCCTCACTTCTTCTGAATAAATTCTTTGAAATACATTAAAATATTAAAATCCCTTTTAATCCCTTAAAATTATTCAAACACTTGAAAATCCCTTGAAATTTGACAAATCTTCTGAAAATGCCGAAAATATTTCAAATCCTTTGAAATCCCATTAAATAATTGAAATGAATTAAAAATCTCTTTGCAATCTTTTAAAATAATCTAAAATATTTAAAATCTTTTGAAATCCCTTGAAAATTTTTTAAGCTTTTGAAAATGCCAAGGAATTCGAAGAAATACATTAAAATATTTTAAATCTTTTGAGCATCTTATCAATTGATCCTCAGGATTAATTAAATGAAAATTTTCTTAATTAAAAAAAAATCCACTAAAATAATAAGAATGCAGGGTGAATTCCAAAAAATACTTTTAAATCTCTTCAAATCCTTGAAACCCTACAAAATACCTCAATTGTCATGAATAAATTCTTGAAAATCTACTAAAATATTATAAAATCCCGTGAAACTACATGATGATATTTCCTGAAATCCTGGAAAATGTATTAAAATACATGGAGAGTTTTTTAATTGATTCACATTAATGAAATTAATGAAAAATTCCTTGGAATCTTTTTTAAATTCCCTAAAATATTTCAAATTAAAAGCTCTTGAAAATGCCTCGGAAGTTTTAAAAATACCATAACATCTTAAAAATCCCTTTAAATTATTGAAATCTATTAAAAATTTCTCTGAATCTTTAAAAATACCCTAAAATATTTTAAAAGAATTCAAGACAATTCAGAAATAGGTATATACTTGAATTGAATAGTGATTAATCCATAAGATAATTTATTGAAAGAAAAGTGACTAATTCGATCTTTTCATTTTAAACAGTGACTAAAAAGTGATTTGAGAATAAAAGTGACTCTTGGAAGCTTCGATCATATTAGACAATTTTTTTAAAGTTCCGTTATGGGCTGCAAATAGGGTACCAAAGACCAAAGCTTGAAAATAGGATACTTTAGGGACCTCGACTGAATATAGGATACAATAGGGGATATAGGGACCTGTCTGTGAGGCCTGGAAATAAGTCATTTTAATCTTCTGAATTTGTACCAATTTATAACCCCGAAAAAAATCACAACATTTTAATTTTTAACCGTTTTCTAACCAGTCCGAATTAGTGTAACAAAAAAAATTTTGAAAAAACTGTTTAAGACTAAAAAACGTAGCAATTTTTTCAGAAGGTTCTCGCTGAGTGGACGGGGCAGTCGGGTGATATTAAAGATTTTTTACATTATTCTCTAAACGGCATTTCCTTCATAAGGCGAATAAGGGTAATTTTTAGGGTTGAAAAATGTGTAATTAATTTAGACTTGTTCGCGAGAGTATTGATACTTTTTGAAAATAGAGCGTTGCAAACAAAATTGGGGATAAACTAATTTTGACGGAAAAGAAAAATCCTGAATTATGAAAAATGATGGAAATATAATTACCGAAATAGAAAATTTCCAGAAAAAACTTTTTGAGGAATTTACGATTTCCGGGATTTTGAGATTTCCGAATATTTTTAATTCCGTTAGCTTTCACTTTCGGAATATTTCTATTTCCTTGACAAACATTTCCGGTAATTTCATTTGTTTTCTAAAATTTTCATTTTTGTAGGTTGTGAAATTGAGGGTTGTACAAAAGACCTGGACCGGTTAAAAAGCAGTTAAAAATTTAAATTTTGTAATTTGGTTTGCGATTACAAATTTATACAAATTTAGACGATTAAAATGACCTTCTTTTTTTTAATTGGATTATGTCCTGGCTGGTGAAACATCTCACTGGCCGAACCGGTTAAAAATTGAAACTTTTTTATTTGTTTTGGAGTTTCAAATCCATACAAATTCAGAAAACTAAAAAGGACTTATATGTTTGTTTAATTCAAGTATTATATCCTCGCTGGTGAATCGCTTCACTGAGCCGGACCGATTAAAATAGATTAAAAATTAAACTTTTGTAATTTGTTTTTGGGTTAAAAATTGAGACGACTGAAATGACCTATTTGCTTTTTAACTTGGATTCTGGCCTGACTGGGAAAACTTTTCGCTCGCTGATGAAATGAATATTATTTTCTGGTGCTCAGTTTATAATTCATCAGCTAAGTATTTTATTCTTCTTGTTTCAGGAGTAACACTTTCGACGGAGAAAACACCATGCCTGAGGTCATCAGGTAGCAAATGTGAACACCGTTGTCCGGGTGATCAAGACGCAGTTTGTGGTACGGATGGCCGGACCTATCTGAACAAGTGCATGTTGAGGGTGGAAGTCTGCAGAGTGGGAATCGAACTCTCCCATTTAGGGCCATGTAACAACATCTCAGCCCACAGGGAAAACTGTCCAGTTTCCTGTGACTACGCTCCCCTGGATGGACCGGTTTGCGGAAGCGATGGAAATGTCTACAAGTCCACCTGCCAGATGAAGCTACTCACCTGCGGGTAAGCGATGATATTGCACTGCTGTACTGCCAATACAAAATGCACTTTGCGACCCTCCCGATCAATGATTTTACCTTTCATTGTATCTTTCACGATTCCTTATCTGATCTCCACTCAGGGACGTACATCAATCTGCGCAGATGATTATTCCGTCCTGGGTACCTGCGAACGGTTCTCCCACTACACGGCTTCCCCCCACTACACGGCTTCCCCTCACTCAGCCGAACTGCTGCCGTCGATCCTGGTCAGCAGGAGTCCCTTGTACCTAATCAGGACTAAGATTCGGAATATAGCTTTTTTTTTAAATTAGCACTTCGTAATTTGTAAATATAATATTAGCAATCAGCAAATTATAACGATTCCAACGATATATTATTTGACATAAAAAGCTAAAAATTAAAGAATAAATTTTCAAGTTTATATAAAATTTGTCAGTATATTTTACTCAAATCTACTGTAGTAGCTTTAATTTATTGGTGGAATATTTTACTCAAATTGAAGAAATTCCGGAAGCTAACATTTGGCCACATTTGCAAACTTATTAACTTACATCTTTGGTTTATTTCTCAAACATACGCATTTCTGAAAATTGTGCTTAAATAATTTTGCACTCCCGGTCCAAAAGTATGAATAGTGTCATTCCTAGCTTAATTTGGAAACGCAATCACAAACATCATTCCTTATTTTTCTGCTTAACCAATTTGTTTATGAGAGTTAATTTTAAAAAATTCTAACTTAACACATAAAAAGCAGAATATAAAGGATTTTCATAGAGTTAAACTCAAAAGTGTCGTATTTCAAATATAACTTTAGAAACTTTGAACAAGGACCAAAACAGAAAATTGCATTTGCTCAAGTGTCGACAAAATTCTTTAACTGGATTCGGCAAATTTTGAAAATAATTATTGTTCCTTTCAAAAATAATATGTTTTATATTACCGGATCCAGATGTTTTACTACTGGTTCTTCTATTTTCTTTTTATTAACTTAGGCATCAACCAAAACAGACTAATTTTTAAACCAAAAAAAAGGAATTTTCAAAAAAAGAGTAGAATTTTCAGCCAAGAAAGATTTTTCAGTCAATAAAGCAAAAAAATCTCAGCGAAAATGTTGAATTGAAGAATCAATAAAAAACTGTATACATTTTTAAAATTATAAGCAATTTTAAGCTCGAAACATTAATTTATACGTTTAAATTTGTTCTGAAATCTTTTTAAATACTCTCTCAAAAATTTGTTTGTGAAAATAATTAAAAAATTTTCCAGGAATCTAATGCAAATTTTGTTATTGTCTTGGAACTTGAATTTTTCCCACAAATTTTTCAAAATCCTGCAAAATTAAAAAAATTGCCATTATATCTTCCAAATTCTATTTTGAGAGTTTTCTGCATTCTTTTAAATATTTTTTTTACCTCATATTTCAAACAAAAAAACGTTTTTAGTTTTTCTAAAAATTTTGATAAACATTGTTTATTCTCTTGAAACTTTTCAAAATGCTTAGAAAGCTTCTAAAGTTTTTGTCAAAATCTTAAAAGATCTACGTTTTGTTTTAAATGTTTTGAAATCTTTTCAAAAATTTTAAATATATCTTAAACTTATTCGAATTTTTTCCAAATTAATAATCGACTTAACATTTTTTCAGTTGATAATGAAAATTAAGTTTTTTTTGGTTAAAAAATTCATTTCACTGGTTAACAAATTTAACTATCAGATTTAAACTTTCTTAGTTTTAAATATTTTTGTGAAAATTCATGTATTTTGTTAAAAATTAATCTTTTTCGGTAAAAAATTAATCTTTCCGGTTGAAAAGTCAACTGTTTGGTCGAAAATTTAGTTTATTACATTCTCATCTCAATGAGAAGGTATTGGTTTTATGGGAAAAATGACTTTCGCGGATTCAATCAAATGTCGACGTTTCGAGGCCCCCTGAGTCAGAAAAAATGACTTTTACGAAGGTGTCTGTCTGTCTGTAGTCTGTAGCCTGTGGTCTGTAGTATCGTGTATAGGCACGATAACTTTCGAAAGATTTATCAGATTGGATTGTGCTTTGGCAAACTTTTTGAAGGCCTAAAAAGAATTAATAGGTTATTAATAGTACTTAAAAAGACAAACAATTTATATTAATGGCATTTTTCGATAAAAAAAATTATGAGAGTTATAGCATTTTCAAAATCAAAAAAAACAAACGAAAATAACATTTTAAGCCGAACAACGCACGATATGGAAAAAAGTCATGAGGGGAAAAACGTTTCTTTTTGAGAGCCCTACACGATTATCATAAGAACTTTTTGAATTTTTTCGAAAAAACAAAAATTCAAATTTTGATCGCACAAAAAATAATAAAAAATCAAAAACTCCATTTTCCCGCCAAAATATGCAAGATATAAAAAAAGATGAAGATATACAAATCGTGCGTCTAAAAAAGATCTACAAATTTGTTATAAATAACTTTTTGATAGGATGCGTAGTTTTTGTTGTATTCGTGAAAAACAACATTAAAATAAAAAAATAAAATTTTTGGACAAATGACACAAGCTATGAGAAAAAAAATGAATAGACTAAAGTTGATCATCCAAAAAACATCTACACATTTTTTAATAGCAATGTTTCGATAGGACGCTTGGTTTTTGTTTTAATCGTAAAAAATAACATTAAAAATAAAAAAAATTAATGTTTTGGAAGACAACAAAATTAATTAATAGGTAAAAGTTGTTGACTCAAAGAGGATCTACAAATTCGTTATTTATAATTTTTAGGAAAGGCGAGTAAACTTTTTTTTAATTCTAAAAAATAAGAATAAAAATTAGAAAATTAAATTTTTGGAAAAACGACACAAGAGACGAAAAAAAATGTAAAGACAAAAGTTGTTTAACAAAAAAAGTTCTAAAAATTTGTTATAAACTCTTGTTATAAAAATGCATCAAAAATTAGAAATTTACTTTTTGGAAAAACGACACAAGCTACAATGAATTTTAATTTAACAAAATTTTTCGCCTAAATTATATCTACAAATTTGCTTAGCACAACGTTGCACTTGTATGCGTATTTTCAGTTTAAATTATAAAAAATAACGTTGAAAGTAAACAAATTAAATTTATGGAGAAACGACACAAGTTGCAATAAAATGTATAATAACAACATTTTTTTATAGAATGCACACTTTTTTATAATCATAAAAACAAGACAATGAAAATAAGTATGGTTCAATACCAATGCATATTCTGAGTTGTGATAATATACATTTATTGAAATTATAGATTTTCAGGGTAGCTGAGAATAAAAATTAGTGCAAAACAAGGAGCAAATATTGAAACAATCATGACAAATAAAATGTGTACATTATTTTGCAAAATCTGAATAAGCAGTACCCGCTTGAGATACAGAAATAAATATGATATACATTTGCCATAATAGTGTTAAAGGTAAAGTAGAAAAGGTCAGATTTTTGACAAAATCTAGTCCCGAGCACGAGATACGTGACGAGAATGTGTTCGTTAAAGCCAAAGGAGCTTTAACAAAAGAGAATTCACAATCACGAAATTACAGTTGTCGATGATTTGACCTTTAATTTTAAAAGCTCTGGGCGCAAACGTGGGGGAAATACAAAAACCGAGCGCGTAGCTCGAGGTAAATTCATCATCGAGCGCGAAGCGCGAGATAAATATGTTATCGAGTGTGAAGCGCGAGAACCAACAGTCGCGCGCCCTAGGCGCTTTCAAACTTGCAAGTTTAGTAAACATTTAATTTTTTTGATTGAAAATTTTACTATTCTGTTGAAAAGTCGTTTTTATTTAGTTAAAAATAAATGTTTGAACTGCACATGTAACTATTCCATTTTTGCTTCATAATTTATCTTTTTAGTTAAAAATTCAATTATTTTAGTAGAAAATTAATATCTTTTGTTAAAAATTCATACCCTTGGGTTGATGACTGAACTGTTTGGCAGGAAATTCGTTCTTTTGGATTGAAAATTCAACATTT